>JAKCPB010001225.1:0-105768 GCA_021442155.1 Cymbidium sinense | reverse complement strand
TGATTCGATTCCCTGATTTTATTAGTAATAACATCATCAATATTCCTATTGATGGTTATTTTCTAGATCAAATTCTTTTTCAAAATTTCTAGTAATGGAGAATTTATCTTTAAAGATACTTGGCACTATATTAGAGTTAAAAAATCCTCTTCTCATGTTTTCTTTAAAATTTGGAATAATATTATTCATACTTCTTATTCTATTCTTGTGTGGAGAATTTTAAGGGATTATATTATTGTTGATTCTTACTACTTTGGACAAAGGATTTTATCTACCCTCTAAATGCATGTGTTGCTTTCATATTGAGAATATTAGTCATGTTTTTTTATTAATAGTGCCATTGCCTCTATAGTTTGGGGTTGGTATGAGGATTTATTTAAATTAAGTTGTTTTAATAGCAATTTAACTTTAATGCAACTTCTTGACTCTTATTTTCTTAATATTGTTAAAGGGCATATCAAAATTGTGGTGTACTTTGAATTGGTTTATTTGGTTTAACAAAATGATGCTAAGCATCAACGTGCCTATGAATCATAAGGGGATTATTGGTACGACTAAAGATATGATTTTTTTTTATAAAGCTGCTCTTCTTAGTGGTACTAATTTTAAAGGTTGCAAGTTTTTTGCCTCTAAATTGGGTATTGGTTTTCCTTATTGTGACTCATCTCCAGATTATAAAATTATTCATTGGATTAAGCCTCTTAATTATTGTATTAAAATTAATACTGATGGCTCTATTGCAAAGAACAAGTAGGGTTGTGGTGGTATTTTTATAAATAATCTTGGGAATATTATCTTGGCTTTTTCCACTCTCTCTACTAATTTTGTTATTTTTGAATTGATGATTTATCATGCTCTTAAGCTTTGTTTTGATGGAAATTTTCATACTATTTGGTTGGAATCGTCGAGATGGTTGTTGTTATGATCAATTCTAACCATAAGGGTAATGGTGAGCTTTTTATTTAATTAGAAAAATTAAACCTATTATCTCAAAACTTTCTTTTAAAATTAATCATATTTTAAGAGTAGGTAATGCTTGTATGGATTTCTTAGTTTGGGTGTAATCTCTAATTTTTTTTTACCAATGATTCGTAAGCAATTAAGAGGGTTGTCTAATTTAGATAAATCTGATTTTCCTTATGTTAGATTTTCTTAGTTTTTAATCTTTCTTTCTCTGGTTTTCTTGGGGCTTTTTAGAGCTTCTGGTTTTGGTTTGTTACATGTTGGCTCTATTCTTTGGGGCTTTCTGTTCTTATTTTATTCTTATATTTTACAAGTTGGTTGGTTCGCCATTGTCGTTGTTGCTACTTTTATTGGGTATCTCTATGGGTTTATTTTTGGTTTTGTATTGGTTGGCTTTCTTTGGTGGTTTTGTGGTCTCCTTGAGCTTCCTGGTTTTGTGTGCCTTCTCTAGATGTGATGTTTGTTGTGCTTCTTCCCTTCTATTTCTAGTTGGGATGGTTTGGTTTTGGGTGTATGTTTCCTTTATGGTTTTGGTGGTTTTATATTACTTATTTTGGTTGGTCATATGGTCTTTCTTGGTTGCTTTAGTCTAGTCAGTTGATGAGTTGTTGGTTCCTTTCCTTCTTCTTCACCTCCCCTTGGTTGGTTGGTGACTTTATTTCTTACCCAACTACTTTTGGTTGGATGGTCGTGGCCGGAATGTTTTTTTGTTGGTCTAATTTTTTTTATTGTTGCCCCTTTGGTCGGTGGCTCGTTGTTGTTCTTCCTTTTGGGTTGGTTCTAGATCTTGCTAGTTATTGGTGTGTACTGGTGCCTTTGTGAGGTTTGTTGGCTATGATGGCTAGGATGTTTACTCTTTTTAGTTGGTAGCTTTTTTTGTGATCAGAACCCTCCTTTCGATTTTCTTTCGAAAGTTTTGTTACCCCTTCTAATGTTTGTGATTGAGCTTGAGCCTTTTCTTTTGCTTTTCTTTCCTTCCTCTTTATCTCTATTTATTTTCTTTAATTGTGCTTATCTCTACTTTAGTTTTTCAGGTTTCCTTTGTTTGGTCTCTTCGTGGTATCCTCTGTGGATTCTTGTTGTTCTTTTTGTTTTTTTGTTTCTTTTTTTGTATTAGGATTTTTCTTTAGGTCTTTTAGCTCTGAGTAATAGTCTTTGAGATTTATCCCCTTTAAGGATGTTGTCTCCTTTTTTTGGTAATAAAATTCCTCTTTTAACAAAACCTAAACCCTAAACCCTAAACCCTAAAAACCCTAAAGCCGAAACCCTAAATACTAAAACATAAACCCTAAACCCTAACCCTATACCCTAAACCCAAAAATCCTAAACCCTAAAACCTTAAAACCTAAACAATAAACTTAAACTAAAACTTAAACTTAAACCTAAAATTAAAATAAATAAAAAACTAAAAATAAACTAAAATAAAATAAATAAAAACCTAAACTAAACTAAAAAAATAAAATAAACCTAAGAACAAAAACCTAAATAAAATAAAACTAAATGTAAAAAATAAAATAAAAAATAAAATAAAATAAAATAAAAACTAAATAAAACCTAAACCTAAAAAAATAAAACTAAAAATAAAAAAAAAATAACCTAAACCTAAACTAAAAAAAAAACTAAACCTAAAATAAAAAAAATAAAATAAACCTAAACCTAAACCAAAATAAACTAAATAAAATAAATAAAATATAAAACTAAACCTAAAAAATAAACTAAATAAACCCTAAACCTACACTAAATAAAATAAAAAAAAAACTAAAAATAAACCTAAACCTAAACAAAAAATAAACTTAAAACAAACCTAAAAAATAAAATCAAAATTAAACTAAAATTAAAAATAAAAACCTAAACCTAAAATAAAATAAAAATAAAACTCAACTAAACTAAACCTAAACCTAAAATAAACCTAAATAAAAAATAAATAAAATAATAAAATAAATAAAATAAAATAAACCAACTGTTTATTAATTTTTTTTAAAGAACCCTAAAACCTAAACCCTAAACCCTAAACCTAAACCTAAACCTAAACCCTAAACTAAACCTAAACCTAAAACCATAAACCCAAACAAATCCTAAACCCTAAACCTAAACACTAAACCTTAACCCTAAAACCTCAAAGCATAAACCTTAAAACCCTAAACCCCAAAAAACTAAACCTAAATTAAATCCTAAACACTAAGCCCTAACCTAAACTTAAACCCTAACCCAAAACCTAAACCTAAAGCTAAAGTAACTAAATAAACTAAAAAATAACTTAAACCTAAAACCTAATAAACCTAAACCTAAACTCTAAGAATAAACCTAAACATAAACCCAAATAAAAACTAAAATTTATCATAATCCTAAACCTAAAAATGGAGGTTAAATAAAAGACCTAAAATCCTACTAACTAATAAATAAATAAAATAAAATAACCTAAATAAAATAAAAATAAATAAAACTAAACCTAAAATAAAAAAAAATAAAAAATAAATAAAATAAAATAAAAAAACTAAACCCTAAATCTAACTACTAAACCTAAAACCCTAAACCCTAAACCTAAAACTCAAAACCCTAAACCCTAAACCCTAAACCCAAAACTCAAAACCCTAAACCCTAAAGCCTAAAGCCTAAACCCTAAACCCTAAATACCCTAAACCCTAAACCCTAAACCTAAACCCTAAACCCTAAATCCTAAAATCCTAAACCCTGAACCCTAAACCTAAAACCTTAATCCTAAAACCTAAAAAATAAAATAAAAATAAAAAACTCAACTAAAAAAATAAACCTAAACCTAAACCTAAACCTAAAAAATAAATTAAAATAAAACCCAAAACTAAAATAAATAAATTAAAATAAATAAATAAAATAAAAAATAAACCTAAATATAAATAAAAAATAAAATAAACTAAAATAAATAAAAATAAACTAATAAATTAAATAAACTTAACTTAATAGATTTAATTTAAAAAAAAACTTAAACCCTAAATCCTAAACTAAACTCAAAAACCCTAAAACTAAACCCTAAACCCTAAACCTACAAACTAAACCTACAACCCTAAACCCTAAACCCTAAACCCTAAAAACCCTAAACCATAAAGCCTAAAAACTAAACCCTAAACCCTAAACTCTAAACCCTAACCTTAAACCCTAAACCCTAAAATCCTAAACCTTAAAACCCTAAACCATAAACCCTAAACCCTAAACACTAAAAACCTAAAAACTTAAACCTAAAAAATAAAATAAAAATAAAATTGAACTTAAAAAACCTAAATGTATACCTAAACCAAAAAATAAATTAAAATAAAAACTTAAACTAAAATAAATAAACTAAACTAATATAAAAATAAAAAATAAACCTAAATAAAATAAAAAATAAAATCCTAAAATAAATAAAAAAAATAAATAAACATAAACTTAAACCTATATCCTAAAACCATAAAACCATAAACCCTAAACCCTAAACCCTAAACTAAAATAATAAATAATAAACTTAACCCAACCCTAAACCCTAAATAAACCCTAAGCCTAAACCCTAAACCCAAAAAATAAACCCTAAACCCTAAACTCTAAACCCTAAACCCTAAACCCTAAACCTAAACTAACCCTAAACCTAAACCCTAAACTAAACCTAAATCTAAACTAAAAATTAAAAATAAACTAAACCCTAAACCTAATAAACATACCTAAACCTAAACCCAAAAATAAAACCTAATAAGAAACATAAAAATAAATAAATAAAAAACTATCAATCAAAAAAATAAAATAAAAGTAAAAAATTACAACCATAAACTAATATAAAAAACCTAAAAAAAAATTAAAGAATAACTAAAACTAAAAAATAATAAAAACAAAAATAAAATAACATGAAATAAAAAAAAATATAAAACCTAAAAAAAAAACCAAAAATAAATCATAAAATAAAACCTAAACCTAAACCTAAAACTAAACCTAAACCTAAAAAAAATAAAAATAAAATATAAATAAAAATAAAAAACCTAAACCTAAACCTAAAACTAACCTAAACCTAAACTAAAAAAATAACCTTAAATAAACCTAAACCTAAACCTAAACTAAAATAAATAAACCCTAAACCTAAACCCTAAAATAAAATAAACCTAAACTAAACACTAAAATAAACCTAAAATAATCCTAATCTAAAATAAAAACCTAAACCTAAACTAAATAAAATCTAAAAATAAAAATAAATAAAAAAACCTAAACCTAAACAAATTATGAAAATAAATAAAATAAAACATAAACTAAAATAACCTAAACCTAAACTTAAAATAAAAATAAAATAAAATAAAAAAAAAAAAAAAACTAAACTAAAATAAAATAAATAAACCTAAGATAAACTAAAAAATAAACCTAATAAAATAAAAAACTAAATAAAAAAATAAACCTAAAAAAATAAAATAAAATTAAATAAAACCTAAAATAAATAAAATAAAACTTAAACCCTAAACTAAAATAAACTAAATAAAATAAAATAAACCTAACCTAAACAAAAAAATAAACTAAACTAAAATAAATAAACCTAAAAAAAACTAAAATAAACTAAACCTAAACCTAAACCAAAACCCTAAATAAAATAAATTAAATTAAAAATAAACCTAAACCTAAACTAAAAAATAAACCTAAAATAATAAAATAAAACCTAAACCTAAACCTAAAAAAAAATAAAATAAAACCTACTAAACTAAAAAATAAAAATAAATAACTTAAAAATATAATAAAAATAAAACTAAATATAAATAAACCTAAACCTAAACCTAAATAAAATAAATAAAAAAAAACTAAATAAAAATAAATAAACCTAAAATAAATAAATTAAACTAAATATAAATAAAAAATAAACCTAAATAAAATAAAAAAATAAACTAAAATAAATAATAAATAAAATAAACCTAAACCTAAACTAAAAAAAATAAAAATAAAATAAAAATAAACTAAACTTAACCCTAAACTAAACCCTAAACCCAAACCCTAAACCTACAACCCTAAACCCTAAACCTAAACCCTAAACCCTAAACCTAAACCTAAACCCTAAACTAAACCCTAAACCCTAAACCCCAAAACCCTAAACTAAACCCTAAACTAAAAACCTAAAAAAAATAATCCTAACTAAATAAACCTAAAATAAAAAAATAAATAACTTAACCTAAATAAAATAAAATAAAACTTAAAACCTAAACTAAACCTAAACCTAAACAACTAAAAAATAAAATAAAAAAAAAAATAAAACTAAAAAATAAAAAAAAATAAAACCTAAACTAAAATAAAATAAAAAAATAAAAACCTAAATAAAATAAAACTAAAATGTAACTAAAAAATTAAAATAAAATTAAATAAAACTAAATAAAACCTAAACTAAAAAAATAAACCTAAAAATAAATAAAAAATAAACTTAAACCCTAAACTAAAATAAAAATAAACCCAAAAAAATAAAAAAATAAATAACCTAAACCTAAACTAAAATAAACTAAAATAAATAAACTAAACCTAAACCTAAAAAATAAACTAAACTAAACCCTAAACTAATAATAAACTAAAATAAACTAAACCCTAAACCTAAACCTAAAAAATAAACTAAATAAACCTAAACTTAAACCTAAATAAAATAAAAAAAAAAACCTAAACAAATAAAAAAAAATAAAAAACTAAATAAACCTAAATAAAATAATAAAATAAAACCTAAAATAAAATAAAATAATAAAACCTAAACCTAAAATTAACCTAAAAAATATAAAATAAAATAAAACTAAACTAAAAAATAAACTAAATAAAAATAAAATAAAATAAAACTATAAATAAAAAACCTAAAATAAAATAAAATCTAAACCTAAAATAAAAAAAATAAACCTAAAATAAAATAAATAAACTAAATAAAACCTAAACCTAAAAAATAAACTAAAAATAAATAAAAATAAACCTAAACCCTAAACTAAAAAAAAAAAACCTAAACTATAATAAACTAAATAAAATAAACAAACCCTAAACTAACTAAAAGAAACTAAACAAAACCCTAAAAAATAAAATAAACTAAAAATAAATCTAAACCTAAACTAAAAATAAAACTAAAGTAAACCTAAAATAAAACCTAAACTAAACCCAAAAAATAAAATAAAAAACCTAAACCTAAACTTAAAATAAAAAAATAAACCTAAAATTAAAAAAAATAAGATAAAAATAAAACTAAACTAAAATTAAACCTAAACCTAAACCTAAACCTAAAAAAATAAACTAAATAAAAAACCAAACTAAAATAAATAAACTAACTAAACAAAAAATAAACCTAAACCTAAAGAAAAATAAAATATAAAATACACTAAAATAAATAAAAAAATAAACTAAATAAACTAAATAAACTTAAACTTATTAGATATCTAAATTTTTTTTAAAAAAAACCAACACTTTAAGCCCTAAATCTTAAATCCTAAACCCTAAACCTTAAACCCTAAACCTAAACTAAACAATAAATCCTAACTTAAACCTAATCACTAAAGAAAGTAAAATTAAATTTATTCTTAAACCCTAAATCTAACTCATAAACCTAAAATCTTATGAAGAAAACTGTGAATTTAAATTAAAAAATAAATCTAAATCCTAATCCTAAAAAAACCATAAACCCAAAACCCTAAACTAAAACCCTAATTAAGCCTAAACCTAAAACCCCTAAACCCTAACCCCTAAAACTATAAACCCTAAACCTTAAAACTCAAATGACTAAACTAAACCCTAAAAGCTAAAAAAGCTAAACCTAAACAAAATAAAACCTAAAAAAATATAAATAAAAAACCTAATCCAAAAAAAACTACAACCTAAACCTAAACTTAAACCTAAACCTAAAAAGAAAATAAAATTAAAAATAAAAACTAAAATAAAATAAAATAAATGAAAACCTTAAAAAACTAAAAAAAACCTAAATAAATTAATAACTAAAATAAAATAAAAATAAAATAAGCCTAAAATTAAATAAAATAAAACTAAATAAAACTTAAACCTAAAAAAATAAACCTACAAATAAAAAAAAAAAACCTAAACCCTAAATTAAAAAAAAAACTAAAAAATAAAAAATAAAATAAACCTAAACCTAAACTAAAATAAATGAAACTAAAATAAATAAAACCTAAGCCTAAACCAAAACTAAAAAATATAACCTAAAATAAAAACTTAAAACCTAAATTTAAAAAAAAAATAAAAACCTAAACCAAAACCTAAAAAAAAAAAAACCTAAACCTAATAAATTCAATAAAAATAAAACTAAACTAAAAATAAACCTAAACCTAAACATAAAAAATAAATTAAAATAAAAAAACCTAAACTAAAATAAATAAACCTAAAATAAATAAACTGAACTAAATAAAAATCAAAATAAACCTAAATAAAAATAAAAAAAATAAAATAAACAAAATAAACCTAAACCTATGAGCTTACTTAATTAAAAAAATAAAAAAATTGTAACCCTAAACCCTTAACCCTAAACCTACAATCCTAAACCCTAAATAATAAACCCTAAACCTATAATCCTAAACCCTAAACCCTAAACCTTAAAACCCTAAACCCTATACCCTACACCCTAAACTGTAAACCCTAAACCCTAAACCCTAAAACCCTAAACCCTAAAAGCTAAACCCAAACTCTAAACCCTAAAACCTACAACTCTAATCCCTAAACCTTAAACCCAAACCCTAAACCCTAAACCATAAACCCTATAAACCTAAAAACCTAAACCTAAATAAAATATAACCTAAAATAAAATAAAAACCTAAACTAAAACATTAAAATATAAAATAAAATAAAATATACTAAAACCTATACCTAAAATAAACCTAAACCTAAATTAATATGAACTAAACAAAAAAACCTAAACCTAAACCTAAAATAAATTAAACCTAAACCCTAAACTAAATAAAATAAAATAAACAAAATAAACCTAAACCTACTAAGAAAAAAACTTAAAATAAAAAAACCTAAAGCCTACCTAAAAAATAAAATAAAACCTAAACCTAAACTAAAATAAAAATAAAACTTAAACCTAAAAAAATAAAATAAAACAAACTAAACTAAAAATAAACATAAACCTAAACCTAAACCAAAAAAATAAACTAAAATAAAAAACCTAAACTAAAATAAATAAACCTAAAATAAATAAACTATACTAAATAAAACTAAAATAAAATAAATAAAAATAAACCTAAACCTACCAATTTACCTAATTTAAAAAAACTTAAACCCTAAACCCTAAATCCTAATTCCTAAACCTAAACCCTAAACCCTAAACTAAAAAAAACCTAAACCTTAAACCCTAAACCCTAAACCTAAACCTAAACCTTAAACCCTAACCCTAACCCTAACCCTAAACCAACCCTAAACCCTAAACCCTAAACCCTAAACTAAACCTCTAAACTCTAAAATAAAACCCTAAAAATAAAACCCTAACCTAAAGCCTAAACCCTAAACCCTAACTAACCCTAAACCCTAAACCCTAAACCTAAACCTTAAAACCCTAAACCTAAACTAAACCCTAAACCCTAAACCCTAAAACCTAAACCTAAAACCAATAAAAATAATAAAAAAAAAAACCTAAATAAAATAATAAATAAAAAATAAAAAAATAAAATAAACTAAAACCTAAACCTAAACCTAAATATAAAATAAAATAAAATTAAAAATAAAGTAAAATAAAATAAATAAAACTTAAACTAAACTAAAATAATATAAACCTAAAAAACCTAAATAAAATAAAAATTAAACATAAAATAAGAGTAAAATAAACTTAAAATAAAATAAAATAAAAATTAAATAAAAACCTAAACCTAAAGCTCAAGACCTTGGATCCATGAGTATAGAATGGTTCCATCTTCACTCCACTAGTGTATTAAGTACACTAGGGATGGAGTAGAATATGTCATAAAAGGAGATATACAACCATTCACTATTCATGTGATTGAGCTCTATGAAGATGCTATTTACTACATGCCTAAGAAACCTAGATTTGATTCTATGAAATCCATCATTGTTGAAGCACAAAGTACAATAATCAAGAAAAAAAGAAAGAAAAGGAGGAAAAGAAAAAAGAAAAGAACCTCCAATAATTCATATTGATTTGGAATCCAAATTTATGAAGAATCCCATTGTAGAAATGCTTCAATAAAGTTTGAGATTTCCTCGCATTAATCGATGATGAAGAAGAAATCAAACATTAAAGGAAGAGTCTGAAGCTATCCACATATGAAAAATTAAAAAAATATGTGGTCACTTTAACTTTGACTCTAAATCAAAATAAAATATCTCAATTAGAGGTCAAAGTAGCCCCTAACTTATAGGAGAAGTGGGAGGTCGAAAATTTTATTCTATACCCGATCTTTCAAGCTCAGAAGGAGATGTAAAGCTTGAAGAAAATATTAGAACCTCCTTTTGACTGGAATTCAACATGTGTAAAGAATTATGTGAAACATGGTTTTATCACAAATGTTTGGCCTAAAGATAAAGCCCAATGCATGGAGAGCTTATGGAATCAAAAACATAGAAATTTCCACTCCAAAGCTAGCATTTGGTTTGGTATTGTTGAATCATTTGATGATTATTTAATGATAAGTAATCATCAAATAGATCAACTTTGAAGTCTCTTCTACTCTTCTAAGACTCATTCATAAAACCATGGAGGAATCCAAAGATGATTCACTTCAATGTCAATATGAGGAAGAGAAAAATCTACTATAGATGAATTAAAGGAGGTTAACCTAGAACTCCCGAGAACCCAAAATTTACTTTTATTAGCTCTTTGCTAGTTTAAGATTATGAAGAGTTAATCACTTTACTCTTTGAGTATAAAGATTACTTTGCCTTGAGTTATGATGAAATGCTTTATCCTGATGTGGTTGTACATAAAACTAAGAATTAAATCGATGCTATCCTAGTAAAGTAGGCTTCTAGGTGGATGCCTAGAAGTAGAACTACAAGTGATCATTGAAATAAAGAAACTAATTGAAGCTAACATTATATGAGAAGAATAAATACCGATAGCCAACATAGTTCTAAAAGAACAAAATGGTCAAATGATTTGGACTTTAGAGACCTAAATAAGGCTTGTCCCAAAGATGAGTTCCTTTGCTATACCCAACTCATGGACATAGCCTCCTCGCATGAGATCTTTTCATTTATGGATGGATCATATGGTTATAATCAAATTAAGATGTTCCCGTAAGATGAAAAGCATATGCTCGTAACTCCAATAGGATTTTCTTACACGGTCATGCCATTTGGTCTCAAAAATACTAGAGCTACTTATCAAAGAGCTATGACTAGAATATTTGATGACTTGATTCATAATCAAGTTAAATGATATATCAATGATTTATTCATTAAAAGCAAAATAAAATAAGATCATTTTTATGATTTATGGGTCATTTTTTAGCGATTGTGCCACTATAACTTAAAGATGAATCCTCTAAAGTGTGCCTTTGGAGTGACTTCAAGGAAATTCTTAGGGTTCGTAGTGTGGCATCGTGGGATAGAAATTGACCCAAAAAAGATAAAAGCTATAATAGAAATTTTGCCACCTAGAAGTCTTACACAGTTGAGATCATTCTAAGGAAGGCTTGCATACCTAAGGAGATTTATATCAAATTTATCTGGAAGGTGTCAACCCTTTGCAACATTATTGAAGAAAGATTCCAAATTTATTTGGGATAAAAAATGCCAAGGTGTCTTTGATAACCTAAAGCAATATTAAATGAATCCTTCTATTTTGGCTTCCCTGATTCCTGGAAAGCCATTAACTCTTTATACTGTGGCTATGGATGAATCTCTTGGGCTTTATTAGCTCAAACAAATGAAGAAGGGAAGGAAAATGCCCTTTATTATCTAAGTCATAGCTTATCCCAATAAAAGAATTATCCTCCTATTAAGAAACATTTCTAGCCCTAGTTTTTTGCTCAAAAACGAGGCATTATATGCTTTCTCATAAGGTCAACCCGATTTCAAGGGTGAATCCTTTGCAATATCTCATGACCCATCCAACCAAATGGGCATTTAGCATGATGGTCAATGATTTTATTACAATTTGAGATCACTTATATTCTTCTTCTATAAAAGGATAAATAGTGGCAAATTTTGTAAAGACACCCCTATACTTGAAGGGTCTCCTTTAAAAGATGATCTCCCAGATGAATGAATCATAGCATTAGAAGGTGAACCAAGTGCCAACTGGGAATTATACTTTGATGGTGCTTAATCATCAAGAATACATAAAGAATCAAACTCATCTATCCTGTGGAAGGGAATTGGGTTAATCTTTATAACCCCAGAAAAGGAATGATGAGATATTCATATCATTTGGCTGAGCCTTGTACAAACAATGAAGCTGAATATGAAGCTCTTATTACTGGTTTAGAGTTGGCAATCCTTATGGAAATTAAAATATAAAATTTTGGGGATTCCTGCCTAGTTATCAATCTATAAGGTTTTGCATCCAAAGCTCTTCCAATTATCATCAATATACAATGAAATTACTTGAAAAGATTCCATATGTAAGTTGTGTAGAATATCTCACCAAGAGAATTCAATACAGATGCTTTGGTTAAATTAGCCAAAGAAATCATATGCCTAGAAAAAGAATCAATTTCTATAGAAGTTCAAAATCAATGGTTTTATCTCTTATAGATTTAGACTACATTAATAGGAAAGAAGAAATACAAAGGATAGCCACTCTTACTAAAGGTCAAATAGAATGTGATTGGAGGCAATCATTTATTGACTATTTAAGTAAGGGGAGGCTTCCTGAAAGTAAGTCATTAGAAAATCAAATAAAGAAATGTGCTTTATCTTGTGCATTAATCAATAATGCTTTATATCATAGGTCATTTGATCAAATGTGGCTCCATTATTTAGACAAACTAGAAGCCCATAAGGTTGAGACTGAGATACACTCTGCATTGTGTGGAGCACACCAATCTAGGCCCAAAATGAAATTAAAAATCAAGAGACTTGGGTATTATTGGCCATCGATACTAAATGATTGCATGGAGGTTGCATTAATCATCATGCCAAGTACATGGTGTGGTATTACATCAACCACCCAATGTATTACACCTAGCCTTTTGAGAGTTGGGGTACCGACATCATAGGACCTATTGATCCTCCTTCATCAAAAGGACATCATTTTATTTTAGCAATGAATTATTTTTCCAAATGGGTCAAGAAAGCACTAAAAATAAGTTAAAGCATATCATGTGTTGAAATTTTTTCTGGAAAATATCATATATCGATTTGGCATTCTTCATCGAATCATATTCAATAATGGTTCATCCTTTAGATCCACAAAAATAAATCACTTTGTAGCTAGACATAAAATTGATTGGAGATACTCGACCATCTATTACCCTAGGGTGAATGGATTGGTTGAGGCATTTAATAAAACATTGGGAAGAATTCTGAAAAAGATACTTGATGAAAATAAGCGCTAATGGCATGAAAAGTTAGTTAAAGTCTTATGGACCTATAGACCACATATAGGACACCAACTCGCTTCACCATATGCTTTAGTTTTTGACTAAAGCGGTTCTTCCATTAGAAGTGTAACTTCCTTCATTAAGAATAGATGTTAATAATAATGTTACAATAGATCAAAATCATAAGATTCGCTTGGAAGAACTAGATAATCTTGAAGGAAAATGATTGAAAGCTCAACAAGACCTTGAATTGTACCAATCACGTATGGTTCAGGCACATGATAGATTGGTTCATCCTAGAACTTTCCAAGTAGGAGACTTGGTCTTGGTTCTTAGATGACCAATCCTAGCTCATTGAAGAATCGAAAACAAATTCGAGCCAACATGGGAAGGACCATTTGTAGTGGAAAAAGCTTATGAAGGAGGTTCTTACCAACTTATTACCAGTGATGGTGAATGTCCAATACCAACTATCAATGGATGTTGCCTAAGGAAATATTATGTGTAACTTGTAACTTGTTGCCAAATAAAGATCAATAAGATAAAAGCTTATTTCTCTTTATTGCTTTTGCTTCAATTTGTATCATTTATCTAGAATGTTGTAAACTCATTCGCAAATGTATTTGAAAATGAACTTTTTATCACCCTTCATGTTAGACTAATTAAGTAAGGATTGAGTTCATTAGACTCTTGCTTATTAGTAAAAACTTTTGAGGATTAGGAATTAAGTTATTTTAACTCCTTTTCCTCATCCATATCACCTGTAGGATAGGATCAAGCCCTTTGTGGCACCTTTCCAATGCATGAATTGAGATGGGAGTAAGCCGTCCTTTCTCATACCCTTCAAGGTTTGGAGTAAGCCGTCGTGCACCATTCCCATAGGTTTGGAGCAAGCCCTTCATGGCACCATTCCTACTTTTGTGTACATGATTTGATCAAGCTATCAAGGGTCCTTTCATGTTACACAGGTGAGTTAGATTGGATCAAGTCTTTATGACCCCTTTCTAATAGCCAGAAAGATATAAGTCCCTAGATTCTTTCTAATCATCTAAGAGTAAGTCCCCAGTTGGCATCCTACTTTTGTGTACATGATTTGATCAAGCTATCAAGGGTCCTTTCATGTTACAGTTAGATTGATCAAGTCTTTATGACCCCTTTCTAATTCCAAAGATATAAGTCCCATTTTCTTTCTAATCATCTAGAGTAAGTCCCCGGCATCCTACTTTGTGTACATGATTGGATCAAGCCATCAAGGCTCCTTTCATGTTACACAAGCAAGTTAAATCGGATCAAGTCTTTATGATCCCTTTCTAATAGCCAGAAAGATATTAGTTCCCATTCGACATTCTTTCTAATCATCTAAGAGTAAGTCCCTAGTTGGCATCCTACCTATGTGTACATGAGTGGATTATGCCATCAAGGCCCCTTTCATGTTACACAGGTGAGTTAGATTGGATCAAGTCTTTATGACCCCTTTCTAATAGCCACAAAGATATAAGTTCCCAGACATTCTTTCTAATCATCTAGGAGTAAGTCCCCAGTCGGCATCCTACCTTTGTGTACATGATTGGATTAAGCCATCAAGGCCCCTTTCATGTTACACAAGCGAGTTAGATTGGACCAAGTCTTTATGACCCATTTTTAATAGTCAGAAAGATATAAGTTCCCCGTCGACATTCTTTCTAATCATCTAGGAATAAGTCCCATCCTACCCGAGAGTAAGTCCCCAGTTGGCTTCCTATAAGAATTAAGAAATGGAATCAAGCCATTGAAGGCCCCATTTCTTTAGACTATTTAAAGATTAAGTCCATGTGACCTGTAGTAGTCAAAGTGTTATGGATTAGGATCAAGCATTTCAAGCCTCTTCTCCCATAACTTTTGAGGATTGGACCATGTCTTTAAAGACCCCTCTCTCTTAGCTAACTAGGATGGATCATGCCCTTAATGGGCCCATCTTATTAGATAAACACATGGATCACCACTATTCTCAAGTAAGAGTAAGCCCCCTAAAGGCATCTTCCTTGAGCATAGTGATTACATTAGGGTTAGACCATTCTTTGGGACTACTCCTAATAGCATTCCTCTTCATCCTAGAACTTAATGAAAGTTAAGTTTCTAGGAATGAATCACACTCCAAAGCAAAGATAGTATACATGTACCTATCTTTCACAATCAAAATCAAAACAAAATTCTAAGTCAAAAAATCAAAATCATGAATTGGAACCCCGAGTTTATACTTGTATGTTGATCAATCTGTCAACACCAATATGTGTTGTATTCTACTAATCCACTACACATATTGGTCCATTTGTTGACCTCATTTTTTTGAAGAGGTCATTTTAGCAATGAAATGATATCAAGTTCAAATAGGGATTTCTAATTCACTATTAAGTCACTATGCTTAATGACTTAGAAATGCATTTTGTGCTAAATCCATCTACTTGGTTTGATGTAAAATCAAGTCAAATATCCAACATATATTAAATCAAGTGAATCAAATATAAATAAAATGAAAATTCAAAGTCAAATCTAAAGTCAACTCTAGTCAACCTAGAACTTCTTAAGTGGGCCCACTTAGTCAAAAAGTCAACCCAATAAAATTTGACTAAATTAAATCACCAAAAAAATTTCAAATTATCAAATGAATATGTGTGATCACAATGACAAAGAAATTTGAGTCCATGGAGGCCTAGATTAGGTAAATTAAATTCCTTAAATCAAAATAACCTAAATAAGCCACATTGAACTCAAATCCAAAAAAAGCAAAATAAATCTAAATTGATTGTCCTAAATCATATGGGGATGGTGATGGGACATAACCCAACTCCCTATTGGTGTAGGTCAAATGGGTCATTTGACCCATAAGAAATTATGTTTAATTCACTTAACTCTTAAGTGAGTTAAGCAAGACAAAAAAAGAAATAAGGAAATGCCAAACCACTTCCAACCAAATCACATGGGATGGGGTGACACTTCCTTAAACCCTTTGAATAAAGTTTTAAATCCCTAATTCCATTTAAGTTTCTCTTACATTATTGAATAAAATCCAAATGAGGAAAACCAATGCAAGCAAAGGAATTGGAGAAGTCAAATTCTTCCCTTCTTCCCACCCCTTCACATAGACAATGTGATGGAAAAGGAGAGCACTAGCTAGCTTCCAAGGTCCTCCATCACCAAAACTAACCAAGGAATAGCTAGGAAAAAGCTTAAAGGCTCTCGGCCATATAGGAAAATAAGAGGAGAGACTTCCCTAAGGAAAATTGAACACACACACACACACCTTCACACATCAAACCAACCTAAACAAAATTTCCCCTTCCCCAAGAGTCTTAACCACTATAAACCATCAAAGCTAAAAAAGAGCAATCAAGGGTTGGCCTAAGGAGTAATCCATAAGGAATTAACCTAATTCCTTTGGCAAGCAAGTTTGGTTCAAGCATTCAAAGCTTTAGGATCAATTGCAAGGCCAATTGTCCAACCAAATCGGTATGCACATATTGACCCCAAGCTTTTCCTTAGAGAATTTGATTGGTAGGTTTAATAGGAAATGTAATCTACAATATGATCAAACCATATAGAACCTAGATATTCATCCATGTAGCAATTGAAATCACTTGATTTGTGCTCTAGATCAATCAATTAGCAAAATACTATCCTTCTCCGCAAGAATCAAAGGAGATGATCTCTCCGCCGATCCATGTATTTGGATGATGAATCTATATAGGCGCATCGATTTTCACCCTTTAAGAACCACGGGATTGATCTGGATCCATAGGAGATCTCACATTTTTAATTTCAGTAATGCGGTGCCACATGGATGCCATGCGGACCAACCCATGTGCACCACGTGGCATGACACGCCACACAAGCGCATGCCATGCAGCACGCCGATCTTGAGTGGGACCGCCACTTAAAAGACCATTAAAATCAGTTAAATAACAGTTTTAATTAATTAAAAAAATGCAAACAACTTCTATAAATCATATAAAATCAAATATGAATCAAAAAATTACAAATAAAAGCTCTATGGATTCATCTTTATGAGAAGAATCCAAAGAAAATAAAAACTCCAATTTTTATTGTTTAATTTTCCCTTAATTTAGGTTTAATTAAAAAATGTTAAACCTTAATTACTCTCAAATTAATAATCAAATTAATTTGAAACATTGGGTAAATGAAATTAAGCATAAAATACACCTTGGGTGAATTTTTGGATTTATTTCTTTGAATTCAAGGAAAATTGTAATTTCATATGCTTAACCTTGTAATTAATTAAATTAATTAACCATTAATCAAATAATTAGAAAACTCTAATCAAACAACCTTAAATCATCATAATAAACATTAATGATCATCAAAATACTAATTAATTAAACCTATCTAAACCTAATAATCCCTAAATTGACTTAATTAGGTAATTAAATAAATTA
The DNA here is from genome assembly GCA_021442155.1 of Cymbidium sinense. NCBI lineage: Eukaryota > Viridiplantae > Streptophyta > Magnoliopsida > Asparagales > Orchidaceae > Cymbidium > Cymbidium sinense. Next base: position 87,935 of record JAKCPB010001225.1, on the reverse strand, counting down.
AATAATTCAATTAAACAACCTAAACTTAATTAAATCATAGTAAGTCAACCGCTAGCCAAAATTATGAATAAACCCTAATTGAAAGGTAATTCAGTGAAGAATAAGTAAAAAATAAAACCCTTAATTGAATCTCAATAAATTATGCTTAATTTAAATTTTAATAAAATAATTAAAACCTTACTTACACCCTAATTACACTCTAATCAAGTTAAAAACTTTAGGGATAAAATTAGCATACAACCCTATTTAAATATTTAGGTTCAATTGATCTCAAGATTAAGAGTTCTTAAATTTCTAAATCCAAATTTTAATCAAATTTTAGGTTAAGAGAATTAATTAATCCATTAAATAAAATGGTAATTCAAACCAATCACAATCAAACATTAGAAAACTCTTTAGAAACTTATCTAAATATCCCAAGTTAATCAAAGTAAAAAAATTCAATCTTAGGATAGTGAAATAAAACCTTATGTTAAAAAAACTATTAATTAACTAAACATTAAACTTTGAATAAGTAAAATTTAATGAAACCACTCATCCCTAATGAATTTAATGAATGAATCTAAAACTTAGGTTAATTAAATGAGATCAAATAATTAACTCAAGTGCTTTAGGCTAAGCATAATCCATGAACAAACCTAAAGTACTAATTTATTTAAACCTTAAGCCTACAAATCCATGATTTAATACCTTAATTGAATGCAAACTTTAATCTAAATTCTATAAATTAAATGAACCAAATCAAAACCAATCCAAAAGATTAATTAAGATACTTAAGGATCTTACTTAGACTTTTGGAAACTTCATTAGAATTAGGATGTTGAATGGAAAGAGCTCCATCCAAAAAATAGAATCATTCCATTCTTCATTCTTGAAAACCTATACAACTTTAACCAAATAAAATGAACATAAAATGGGAATTAAATCACTAAACCATTTGAACTAAACCAACCAATGGTAAAATTAAACAAATTCAAACTTCAAACTTAAACTTGAACTTAAAGGAGCTTATCAAAGCCTTACCACACAAACCCCTCTTTTACCCACATTAGATCATTTAGGTCATGGACTCTAGATCTAGGTTAGATCATTCTGTGATTTTCTTTAATATTCTGTGCTGTGCTTCACATGTTTGTGTGGTGTATTGCTTTAGAGTGGATTCCTAGGCTTGTTTGTTTGTTAGATAGAAGTTAGGGCATTCTTTTTAGAATTAACACTATTTTTTGCAAGGGACTGTGTTAAAGGGATCATTGTAATAAATAAATCATAAAATTATTGTTTGCTTGCAGGTGCTAAAAATCCCTTAACATAGTCCGTAGGACAGGTGGGCTTGGCAAGCAACTAATGCTAAGCTCGTATAGTTGTGAAATATATATTGCTTTTTGTGCTGGATGTATTTCCTAACATCTATTTTGCACGATTAAGTATTTTTTTTAATTTTAAATGTAAATTTGAGCTTTAAATTAGGTTAGAATCTATGGGGTCTAGGATTAATCAACTAGAGATGGTGCGGTGTCCCTGTGGAGCCTGATGGATGTCCCTAAGAAGAAGGCATACGTCTTGTGCTAGAATCTAAGACCTTGATTTCTAAGAAAATGATAACTTGAAATCTAATAAATCCCATATTTGAAGCCCAATCATAGGATAGTTGAATTGTTTACTTGGTATCCCAATATCAATAAACATTTCTTACTTTTTCCCATTTGATTCTTGAAAATAACTCTCTCCAATTTGGACCTCTCCCAATTGAATTTCACAAAAGTCAATCTTTTGAAAGCAACCTTAATAATCTTTAGCAATAACCAACTATTTCTTTACTCAAGAGTATTCTTAGGAAGTGACCCTTCCTAAGATGTAATTAACTATAGAGGCTTGCTTTTATAGGGAACCATGATCCCAAGATAAAATAAATCCCGCTCTACTTTTCCATGTAGTTCGTGGAAAATACTAGTACATGAAAGACCCATTAGCCTTAGAGTCTTTTATTGAAATGATCGAATCCATTATAGAACATGTTTATCTTTTAAGATAATATGTTTATTCCTTAATGTCATATTTGGTCATCTAAATAAAATTTTCCTAAACTCTATGTGGTGTCATTTTTTCTCTTTTCCAGAGAAAACACCAATAACCCAAAGTGATCAATTTGACCTATTTGAGCCAAGTTCTAATCCTACCAAATTGGATTGAACCAATCCCATCGAACTTCCATCATGATTGTTGATCACCCTAAGTTGATCAATGGTCACAAATTAGGTCAAACTAAGTCAACTTGGTCATTTGACTAAGTCAACCCCTTAACCCATATGAACTTAAACTAGCCAAATTACAACCTAAGACAAACCTCATAAAACCAATTATTCATACCAAATCAAAATCAATATTTGAATATGACTTGACCTTCAACTGAGTCAGACCAAACCCAATTGGCCTTCTTGACCCAAGTTGACCCAAATTGACCTCAAAGATCAAATTTGATTGAATCAAAATATTAACCAAATTGATTGTAACTAATGGCTCAAGTTCATTCCAAATTGATTGTTGAACTTGACCAAAGCCATGATTGGACCCAATTGAACCCAATTGACCTACTTAGCCCAAATTGACCTAAAGGTTCAAGTTGGCCTAAATCAAAACCAAATCAAATTTAATTGAAACCAAAGTCTACAATCATCATCAATTGGTCAACTAAACCCAAATCAACACCCAATCGAAGCTAATTTGGCCAATTTGGTCAAATTGGTCAACTTAACCCATTTGACCCAAATGAATTCACATGAGCTAAAATCAAATTTAAGCCAAAATAAACGAAACCAACAAACCAAAACATCCCAAATGATCATATGAACTTGACCCAACCCTTAATTTGACCCAATTTGACTAATTGGTCAACATGACCCAGCATAACCCAATTTGACCTAAATTAGTCAAATTGAGTCAAACCTAACCAAATCAACTACAATTGACTTGAAATTTGGGCTAACCCACTTTGGCTCATTTCAAATCTACCTAAATCAAATCCAATGCCAAATGATCATTCTACTTAAAGGGCATCACATGAGATAAATCACCCATGTAAGTGGTCTTTTCATTCCCACCCTCCCAATGGTCCAAAGCACCTAGCACCCAACTTGACCCAATGGGTGGTTGGGTCATCCATGACCCATAGGAGGTTAAATTACCTTACCCTCCCCATTGGAGCATTTGAAACCCAAAGGACACCCTTGATTCCTCCTTGGTAGCCACCTCCATACCTTTAACTAACCAAGCAAGCTAACTCACCTACCCACCCATGATTCCTTGAGATAGTTGATGGACTAAAAGCCAAACCTGATCCAACTCTGATCAAGATGAAGGGGGTATACACCCCTCTTTTCCACTCAAACACACACAAAATCATTTGAGCCCTAGCTTCAAGACGAGCCGCTAAAGCCATTTCTAAGCTCCCAAGCTCATTCCTCGATCAAAAAATGCCATTCTCCCATCCCAAAATAGACACTCCCATTTCGACCTAAATTCTCATTTCTCCATCAAACTCAAATTAACTTTGAAGCACCTTCCTCATCGAGCAAGAATGAATCATACACTATGTTATGCCATCCAATATTATAATACACTATATCATGTTATATTATATTATATTTTATATCACATCACAAGGGATTAGTTAAGATAAAAAATCACAAATTAGTCTAAACAATAAATAATATATATATTTTAGTCATCTCACTTACATATTTTAAATTGAAATAATATATTATGATGTCATGCTCTACCTATTATGAATTTGGCCAAATTCCTCCATTTTAAAGTCTAAATCAACATTTTATAAATAATGTAAGCTTGACGCATGATTGTAAAATACTAAAAGAATTTAAAATGTGCAAAATAATATATTATGATATATGATGCTATACAATGCTACAACATATAATATTTATTTTAACATAAATTCTTACTTTTAGACTACAAGTGGTAGCACACCTTTGGTACTATAACCTAATTCCCACTTCAAATTTAACAATTTTCATCCTGATTTATTAAATCACAATTTCTATGAAGACTATAGGCACAATACCATAATATACTAAGACATTTCAAAACATCTTATAACATCCAAAACATCACTACATGCTCAAATATATGATGCTACATTATACTATAATATATGGTATTATAATATGATTTAGGGTTAGGGTTTAGTATTCAAATCTCTAATAGTCAAGGGAAAGTCTCTTGAAGCATTTTCTTTAGCTACCATAACTATGTTAGATTAGGTCATTTTTAGATCTACTCCTAATGACATCTTTATTCAAGGTTTAGGTTTATTTTGGATTAGGTTTAGGGTTAGTTTTAGGTTTAGGTTTGGGTTGGGTTTAGTGGGTTTAGGTTTGGGGTTTAGGTTTGTAGGTTTAGGGTTTTAGGTTAGTTTGTGGGTTTTGTAGGGTTATAGTTTTAGGTTTGTTTAGGTTTAAGGCTTAAGGTTTAGAATTTTAGAGTTTAGGTTTAATGTTTAGGGTTTAGGGTTTGAGGTTTAGGTTTAGGTTTAGGTTTAGGGTTTAAGTTTTAGTTTAAGTTTAACATTTTTTTTAACAAAGAACAAATTCGATTCAACATTCTTCTTTTGATTTCATCAACCAAGTAGCACCCCAAGTTTTCTAAGATATGATGACATAAATCAGCACCCATAGTAAAAAAAAACCCATAAGTAGAACCATCTCTATTGTAGAGATAATGTTTTATAAGTAGCATCGATCATTCTTTAGTTTATCCACTCCCATAACCACTCCCTCTAGTAGCTAGATCGGCCATCATATCCCATCTCTCCCTCCACCACCACGCTTGTAACCTTCACTCCTCCCTTCATAACCACCACTACTCCCACCACCATATCCACCAAGACCTCCAGATCCCCCCCACCACCGTGATAATGCCACCTCGCCTCCGCCAGATCTAAACTGAGCCTAGTTGATGATGATGATTGTCTGAAGGTTCCCCATTATGATTTAGGTGTTTAGGTTTGTTTAGGGTCTGGTTTGGGGTTTGTTTAAAGTTTTGGGATGAGGTTTGGGGTTAAAGGTTTGGGGTTTAGGGTTTAGGGTTTTAGGGTTTAAGGTTTAAGGTTTAGGGTTTAGGGTTTTATGGTTTAGGGTTAAGGGTTTAAGGTTTATGGTTTAAGGTTTAGGTTTCAGAGTTTAGAGTTTTAGGGTTTAGGGTTTATGGTTTAGGGTTTCAGATTTAGGGTTGTAGGTTTAGGGTTTGTTTTGTGGTTTGTATTTTTTCTTAAGTTAAATAAAGTGGCAGTTTAGGTTTATTTAGTTTATTTATTATTTTTTTATTTATTTGAGTTTATTTTATTTTTTTTATTTATATTTAGTTTATTTTTTTTCTTTTCTTTAGTTTTATTATTTTAGTTTAAATTTTCTATTTTAGTTTATTTTTAGTGGAGTTTCATTTTATTTCATTTTAGGTTTAGGTTTTATTTTTATTTTTTTAGTTTAGGATAGGTTTTTTATTTTTATTTTTTAGGTTTAGGTTTTAGGCTTTTATTTTAGGTTTATTTTAGGTTTATTTTTTTTAGTTTAGGTTTATTTTTTTAGTTTATTTTATTTTATTTAGTTTAGGTTTAGGTTTAGGTTTTATTTATTTTAGCTTAGGTTTATGTTTATTTTATTTTGTTTATTTTATTTTTATTCTAAGTTCAGGTTTTTTTTAATTTAGGATTTAGGTTTTATTTTTTATTTATTTTTAGGTTTTATTATTAAGTTTATTTTTTAGGTTTAGGTTTTATTTAGTTTTTATTTTATTTTATCTTAGGTTTATTTTATTTCTAGATTTTTTTTATTTATGTGTTTTATTCTTAGGTTATTTTATTTTTTAATTTAGTTTATGTTTTTATTTATTTTATTTTAGTTTATTTTTATTTCATATTTTATTTTATTTTTAAGTTTAGGTTTTGGTATTAGTTTATGTTTTTATTTTATTTCATTTTTTTTAATTTTTTCAGTTTTATTTTAGGTGTTTAGTTTAGTTTAGTAGGCAGGTTTAGCCCAGGATCTTTTAGTGGTTTGGTGGAGGTCAGTTTAAGATCTGGCCTAGGCCTAGTGTTTAGTAGGTTTTCAGAGCCTGTGGCCTAGGCCCAGGAAGCCCAGTGGTGTGCTCAGGCCAGGGGCCCAGGGTCAGTGCCCAGGGTAGTGGATCTGGGTTAGCACAGGCCTGGTGGTATCTGTTTTGGCCTGGCCCATATATGGTCAGTGTGTGTCAGTGGTTTGGCTCAGTTTGGGGTTGGGTTTGGCTGTGGCCCAGTCAGAGGTCAGGCCCAGGGCCCATGGCCTGTGGTCAGGGTAGGTTTAGGATTAGTGGTTAAGACTAGATTTAGTTTAGATTTTAGGTTTTTTTTTTAAATCAAGCAAAACATATACTACATTTATTTTAGTTTATTTTATTTATTTTAATTTATTTTTTATTTAGGTTACTTTTTTATTTTTATTTATTTTAATTATTTATTTTATTTATTTTTTATTTTGGTTTATTTTTAGTTTATTTTTTTTTATTTTATTTTAGGTTTAGGTTTTATTTTTATTTTAGTTTAGGCTTTATTTTAAATTTTAGTTTTATTTTTAGTGTAGGTTTAGTTTATTATATTTTATTTATTTAGTTTAGGTTTAGTTTAGTTTTATTTTAGGTTTATTTTAATTTGTTTTACTTTATTTTATTTTAAGTTTAGGTTTTTGTTTAGGATTTAGGTTTTATTTTAGGTTTATTTTTTGGTTTTTTTATTTAGTTTTATTTTATTTTATTTTAGTTTATTTTATTTTTAGTTTTTATTTTTTTTTTAGGTTTTTTATTCTTTATTTTATTTTATTTAGTTTAGTTTATTTATTTATTATTATTTATTTTATTATTTTATTTATTTAGGTTTTAGTTAGATTTTCATTTTATTTATTTTATTTATTTTATATTATGTGATTATCATTTTATTTCTTTTTTAGTAGGTTTGTGGTAGGTTTAGGGCCTGGGAGGTGGGTCTTTAGGTTTAGGGTCAGTGGAGGAGAGTTGCCAGGGTCAGGATTTAGCATTTAGAGAGTTTAGTTGGGATGGTTGAGTGAGTTTTATCAGTTAGGTTGGTAAGTGGGGATGGTTGGTATTTTTGGCCTAGGGTCAGTAGGCTCAGGATTTATGGTTTATGGGCTGAATCAGGGCAAGGTGTTTATGGTTTAGGAGTTTTGTTATTTAGGTTTAGATCCAGGGTTTACTGTAGTTAGTGGGGTTTAGATTAGTTTGAGTTTAGGTTTTAGGGTTTAGGTTTAGGATTTAGGGTTTAGGGTGTAGGGTTTAGGGTTTAGGATTTTTTTTTTTTAAAATTAGATAACCCGTATTTTAGTTATTTAGTTATTTTTATTTATTTTAGTTTATTTTATTTTTTTTATTTGGTTTTAGTTTATTTATTTTTGGTTTTATTTATTTTATTTTAGGTTTATTTTATTTAGTATTTTTTTAGGTTTAGTTTATGTTTATGTTTATTTTTAGTTTAGTTTTATTTTTTATTTAGGTTTAGTTTTTTTTATTTTATTTTTTAGGCTAAGTTTAGGTTTTTTATTTTATTTTATGTTTAAGTTTTAAGTTTAATTTAGGTTTATTTTTTAGGTTTTATTTTTAGTTTAGATTTAGGTTTATTTTTATTTATTTTATTTTATTTTAGTGGTTTAGGTTTAGTTTTATTTATTTTAGTTTAGTTTATTTTAGTTTAGATTTATGTTTAATTTTTTTTTTTTATTTTAGTTAGAGGTTTAAGTTTTATTTATTTATTTATTATTATTAATTATTTATCTTTAGTTTATTTTTAGGTTTAGGTTTTATTTAGTTTTATTTTATTTTAATTTAGTTTATTTAATTTTATTTTCATTTATTTTATTTTATTTAAGTTTTTTTAGTTTATTTTATTTTTTAGTTTAGTTTAGGTTTTATTTATTTTATTTTAGTTTAGTTTTTTTTATTTTATTTTTAAGTCATTTAGGTTAGGTTTAGGTTTTTTTTATTCATTTTATTTTAGGTTTTATTTAGTTTAGGTTTTGTTTTAGGTTTTAGGGTTTGGGGTTTGGGGGTTTAGGTTGTAAGTAGTTTAGAGTGTCACTCACAGTGTTACTCTGCCTAGGCTTTAGTTTAGGGTTTAGAGTTTTAATGTTTAGGGTTTAGGGTAGGTAGGTTTAGGGTCAGGTTAGTTTAGGGTTTAAGGGTTAGGGTTTTTTTTATTTAATTTTATTTATTTTCTAAATTAATTAAACCAAGAAGTTAATGTTGATTTAGTTTATTTTATTTATTTTAGTTTATTTTATTTTTATTTTTTATTTTATTTAGGTTTATTTTTTGTATTTAGTTTAGTTTATTTATTTTAGTTTATTTATTTTAGTTTAGGTTTATTTTAGTTTATTTTTAGGTTTAGCTAGGTTTAGTTTATTTTTATTTATTTTTATTTTATTTTATTTTTAGGTTTAGGTTTTATTTTTTATTTTTTAGATTTTAGTATTTATTTTAGTTCTTTAGGTTTAGGTTTTATTTTAGGTTTTAGGTATTTATTTTTTTTTTTTTAGTTTTTTATTTAGGTATATTTTTACTTTTATTTTTTTTTTTATTTAGGGTTTAGTTTTGGTTTAGGTTTAGGTTTTAGTATATTTTAGTTTTAGGCTTTTGATTTATTTTAGTTTAGTTTATTTTATTTTTTAGGTTATTTTTGTTTTAGGTTTATTATTTTATTTTATTTTATTTAGGTTTTTTTTTTTTAGTTTATGGTTTAGGTTTTATTGACATTTATTTTAAGTTTTATTTTAGGTTTTATTTTTTTTTAGTTTTGATTTTAGTTTTATTTTATTTTATTTTAGGTTTATTTTATTTTTATTTTAGGTTTATTTTATTTTTGATTTAGTTTTATTTTATTTTATTTTAGTTTATTTTATTTTATTTTGGTTTAGTTTTATTTTATTTAGTTTTATTTAGTTTAGTTTAGGTTTTATTTTATTTTTAGTCTAGTTTTATTATTTTATTATTTTCTTTAAGTTCTAGTTTAGCTTTAGTTTAGGTTTTATTTATTTTATTTTATTTTACTTTGTTTTATTTTTTTTTATTTATTTTATTTTAGTTTTATTTAGTTTAGGTTTAGTTTTAGCTTTTAGTGTTTAGGATTAGGTTTAGGGTTTATGTTTAGGTTTGGGGTTTAGGGTTTGTTTAGGTTTAGGATTTTGGTTTAGGGTTTAGGTTTGGGGTAAGGTTTATGGTTTAGGGTTTGGGGTTTGGTTTAGGGTTTAGGTTTAGGGTTTAGGGTTTAGGTTTTAGGTCAGGTTTCAAGTTTTAGTTTAGTTTAGGTTTTGGTTTTTTTTAACAAATAAAATTGAGATTCAACATTTCTTCTTTCGATTTCATCAACCAAGTAATACACCAATTTTTTCTCTAAGCGATAAACATAGATAAAAATGAGCAATAGAGCAAATTAAAGCCCTAGATAACTAAAATTGTCATCTGTAAAGACACAGTTCAAAAGCGATTGGATATTCTGCAATTTCTCCAGCTTCATCAACCACCCCGACCTCTCAGTAGTGGGATCCATCATCATATCCCCGATCTCCCTCCCCACCACCACCACGTAACCTCCATCGCTCCTCCCACCTCATAACCACCACTACTCGAGCCACCTCAAACCACTGTGGTTTTGTTGCCATCTGGTTTAAGGTTTAGATTTAGGGTTGTGATTTGGGTTAATGCTTTTAGGGTTTATGGGGGTTAGGGTTCAAGGTTTAAGGTTTAGGTTTTTAAAGTTTAGGGTTGTAGGTTGGTTGTAGGTTTAGATTTAGGGTGATTTATGATTTTTTTTTTAATTAAGTAAATATAGGAGTTTATTTAGTTTATTTTATTTATTTTAGTTTATTTAGGTTTATTTATTATTTTATTTAGTTTAGTTTATTTATTTTAATTTTGTTTTTTATTTTAGTTCATTTTTTAGTTTTGGTTTAGGTTTATGTTTATTTTTTTCAATTTTATTTTTATTTTATTTTTAGGTTTAGGTTTTTTATTTTAGGTTTAGTTTTTTATTTTATTTATTTTTTTAGGTTTATTTTAGGTTTATTTTAGGTTTTATTTTTAGTTTAGGTTTATTTATTTTTTTAGTTTATTTTATTTTGTTTGTTTTTTTTACTATGTTTTAGGTTTTTTTTAGATTTAGGTTTTACTTTTATTTATTTTAGGTTTTATTTTAAGGTTTATTTTTATGTTTAGGTTTTATTTAGTTTATATTTTATTTTATTTTATTTAGGTTCATTTTATTTTATTTTGTTTAGTTTTATTTTATTTAGTTTTTTTTCAGTTTAATTTTATATTTTAGTTTAGTTTAAATTTTATTTATTTTATTATTTTAGATTTTTAGGTTTAGGTTTAGTTTTATTTTCTATTTTATTATTTATTTTATTATTTTATTTAGGTTTAGATTTTTTATTTATTATATTTTTAGGTTTTATTTTTAGGTTTAGGTTTTAGATTTTAGGTTTAGGGTTTAGTTTTTGTGTTTTTTTAGGATTTAGGGTTTTAGGATTTAGGTTTAGGATGGGGGGTTTGTGGTAGGGTTTAGTTTTAGGCCAGTTTAGGGTTTAAGTTTAGGGTTTAGGGTTTGTGGATTTTAGGGTTTAGGTTTAGGGTTAGTTGAGGGTTTAGGTTTGGGTATGGTTGTTTAGTGGTTCTTGTGTTTATTTTAATTCTATGTCTGTAGTGTATGTGGGGACACACATCGAGTGTGCACTTATTAGATCGAGTGACATCAAAGAATAGTGCACCATCTCAAAAGATAGAAATCCTACGATGGACCTAATCACCTAATAAGCACTCCTAAGGCGTGATGGGTCTTCGAATGTACCAGAGATTTTTTTTGCTACTTTACATGGATGAATAAATCATGATTTATTTAAATCGGGTTGTAAGTTCTCCTTTGGGCAAGACCCCATAGTTAATTACATCCTAAGGAAGGTGAGTTCCTTAGGAATACTCGATTAAAGCATGCAATTATTGTCTTCAAAGAATTCAAAGATAGGACTATCAATAAATTGGTTATATTTGGAAAATAAAGTGGGATAAATCAAAAGGAGAGACTTATTATCTAAGCCAAAAGGAAATGAGTAGGGGATGCTCATGATACTACAAGACCTAGATAGCATTCCAATATATCCTATGGTTGGGCTTTATATGTTTGAAATTTAATAGAATTATTAATTTGAGTTGAAATTTATTAGAAAGCTAGGACTTATAATCCCACAATACAAGAAAATGGGAATGCCAAAGAGGTGAAGATTTATGCTTATAGCCCGAGGGGAAACAACAACCTCAGATCCTAATTCTAGGGAGCTTTGGTGCCAAAGCACGTCTTAAATCTAATGCAAAAAGTGGGTATATTATTTACCTCCACAAGAGAGAGTAAACCACCTGACTACTAAACTTATAATCGCCTAGAGTGGTAGCTAGCTAACTCCTCCTACATTTTAAAACCATGTGGTCAAGTCATATGTTTAGCAAAATGATTAGGAGATTATTATTTAGAAAGAAACTAAAGTCCTTAAACCCACTCCCTAAGAGACTAGAGGATGAGTGGTATGAATAATGACTTAGTTTAATGCAAATTTTATCAATTTTTATTTGATTTTGGACTCTTTATTTTGACACATGCCATAGGATTTTATATGCTTAAATGCATGATGAAATAGGATTATTGGCTAAATCAGAGAGAAAGAGGTGTTTTCCACCACAAAGGAGACCCTCAAAGGTCAAGTCTTCTCCTATCGTGCAAGGATGGAAACCCTCTCTAGCAAAAATGAAATAAGATGATATGCATATATTAAACATATATTCATTCGAGGTTGCTAAATCTTTAATTATCTTGATTTAATACCTGTTTTAAATGAGGTTATAAGTTATTTTAGAAAATTTAGATGTGATTGGGTAAAACATTTATTTTTCCCTAAGATCCTAAGCACATCTAGGCCACACATTAAGTTATCATATATGAAGAAACCAAAAAAACACATGCCATTTCTATTACACAATTATAAACAAAGCATCAATCAATTTATAAATTCAATGTGAAAGAATAATAGTCAATTACAGTTGGGTACCTCCGTACAACCCGAAAAGAGAAATGGGTAGCTGAGCTCTACCTAATGCATCCTCGTAATGTAAAAGAATAATTACAATTACAAATGAATAAATGTTATTGGGGATCTACATATCTTCATATCTTCATATCCAGATTTTTTGCTTGGTTCAAAGGCATCATGCGCCTCCCAAGATAAAGCCTTCTAGCCCGCCATCATAATCCCCATAACACTTAACCAAATTCTAATGCACAATTACATTAAAATAAGAAAAGTAAATCTAACTACACCAAAACAAGTGTTAGCTAAACACACCATATAACCCAAATAATATATTTATAATAATAACCTGCATGGTATCAATTGTCTAGTATAGATTACTTTAGGGGTTAAGCAACTGCAAAAGAGAGTATTTATATTTATTTTAAGCACCCTTAAGCATAATCTCGCAAAAATATGATTAGGATAATCATGGCCTAACATCTAGTCTAAAGCATACACCCTAACATCTAGTCACAATATCAAAAAAAAAAACATACATCAAACCATGCACCATAACATAAAGCTATAAGTGGTGACTTAATCTAATGTGTGTATTAAGGCTCGTGTGGTATGTTCTAACTAGATTTAGAGTTGTCATTCTCTAAGTATGGAGTACATTTAATTATAAAGTGGTTTCAATTTAAATGGTTTAATTGATTTGTAAATTTTACTAAATATTTTCTTTTGTTTCATTTGGCTTACAATAAACAACTAAGAGTTATAAGGAAAGAGAGGATCACTCTTTCATCCCTTAGGTCACATCTAAAGCTAATTAATTAACCAATTCTCTTTAATGAATGACTTATTATTTTAATTAGTCCTAAATTTAGGTTCACTTTAAATAATCACATTGAATAAGAAAGGCACCTTAAGATTAATTGGAATTAATTACTATCACATAACACATATTTGTTCATTTCTTTCCATATATATGCATGCATGATTAAGTCCTAAACATAACCATACATGCAATTTATATCTTAGCACACTTAAATGATGAATGTAAGCAAGTGCACTTGAATTGATGTCTCATTTGGTTGAATTATTTTGTCATATTAATATAAAGCTCTATCTAAGTTCTTATACAAAAGCATAAGAAAAGAACTCTAAATCATAAGACTAATCAACCCAACCACCTGAAAAAAATATGAATGCATGTCTTTTTAATAGAAAGAAGAGGGGGTTTTCATTCATTAGCTAAATACACATTCAAATGTATGAAAGTTTTAAGCAAGTACATCTCCATTGTTCTGCACCAGGGGAGTGAGGTAGGAACCTCCTTGGGGCTACTTAAAGTCATGTCCCTGGATTTCAAACTAATACTTATTATTAAATACATATGGATGTATAAATAACTATAAAAATAGAAAACACCATGCAAAAGTAGAATTTAATTTATTTAGTTTATTTGTGTAAATTATTTAAAACTCTATCAAAATTCTAATGTGAAAGTGCATAAGAATGAAATCAAATAGGTACAACCTCATTTGTTCTGCAATATGGGAGTGAGGTAGGAACCTCTTTGGGGCTACTTAAAGCCATGCGTCCCTAGAATATCTGACGATATACCCATTAACATTCAAACTTATGAAAGTCAACATATGAATGTAAGAAAGAGACACTTCATACATTAAGCTTATATTCACAAACATCTCCTATATGTGTAACTAAAATCACTATATATATCTATATATATATATATATATATATATATATATATATATATATATATATATATATCATTATTCATTTATAAGCTTTTGAAAATACATTTAAGATTTAATGATAATAGCAACACATTTTTAATTAAAGATATGCAATTTGACATAAAGAAAATTATCTTCATTTTGTTAATTTGAAAGAAATGAATGCGTGACTATAAGTAGAATACAATATTTTAACATGATTGAAAAGAAATAAAACAACACAAGAATGTGATTTCATTCAATCCAACTAATTCCTAAAGACAATCACATTAAACAAGCCTATTTATAATAAACCAAAATTTCTTAAAATCATTTTTGATTTTATGTTTGATTTGATTTAAGAAATGTGAAAGAGATTTGATAATCTTAATCCCATTCCCCATATGTGTGAGTTAATTTGATTTAATGAAAAGAAATTAGGTTGATGTAATGACTTAATTAGTTTGAGGTATGAATTAAATAAAATTAAACCCTAGCTATATCACCTTAAGTTAATTAACTAATTAATGATGACCCAACATGATATGCAACCACATGAAAAGTAAATTAGCAATGCTCCTAAGATATGAAAGGGCCTAATGCATAGTTAATAGTTAATTTTAAGAGATTTAATTAATTACTTTTATGATTTTCACACATGTAAGCTAATCATAATTCCATTAAATTTCTTACACATTCAAAACCACCCAAGATTGATTAATCAAAGTTAGGAATGAATTGATTTTAAATTAATTTAATTAAGCCCTTAATTAGTTAATTAAATCTTTGATTGTATTTTAATTAGGACAATGAAATTAACTTAGGAAAGAGATCAACAGAGAGGCGTCAATCTCAATCCCTAAGTCATTTTAAATAATTAGGTTCTAAAATAATTAAACTCCCTATTATTTTAATAGATTAATTAAGTGGATAATTAATTAATTAAACTTTAATTAATTTGAAACAAATGAGGAGTCTTAATAAAATCATCATAAAGAATAAACTTAAACCATTTTCCTAAGACTTTTCACTGTTAATAATGGAAATAAGCTTATAATTATTAATCCATATTCATTGGCTTAATTATCATTAATTAAGGTGAGAGTATAAGGCTTAATCAATCATTTCCTAATTAACTATCTAATAAATTCCAAGAAAATGGGGAGGTGAGGTCATCTCCCAAACATCTCTGAAAGTTTAAATTAATTAGATAATTAATCAAAGAGTAATTATAATTAAATTTTAATCAAACCTTAATTAAGTAGAAATTATTCAAAATTAATTAATAATAAGTTTCATGGATTCCTCTTTAAAATATGATGAGCACTCATTTATATTTTTTTTTGGATTTTACTAAGATTAGTTATGAATTTTAGATGTTTTGTCTTAAAAATTAATTAAACTTAATTAACTCTCTAATGTAGCACCATGTGGTATGCAGGCTTTTTTTCATATGGCACAACGAGATAGGCCATTTAGGTTGTCAAATTGGGATGCTGACTCAGATTGTGGTGGACGCACTTTCCTATGGACCGTTTAATCTAAGATCGGACAACCACGATCAAATCTCACAATTAAAGAGGATTAAATTGGGAGATTCATCTATTTGATCACAAGCTCATTCCATCACAAAAATGGATGGCCCATGATCATCTTCCATGAGCTAAAAATGGAGCTCATAATGGATCATGGAGGAAATTTTCACCCAAGCTCAAATACCCAAATTAAACTAACTTTTGTAAGGGGATCCTAAGGGATCCAACAAAGTCTGCTCAAATGTGTGAAGTTTACAAAAGGAAAATTTTGATTCAAGATGGTTTTGAAATCATCTCAAATTTTGAAGAAGGGAATCGAGGAGGTTATTTGAAAATAGTGGTGATGAATCCCACTCAAATTGAGAGAGTATACTTCTTAATCGTGTGTGATGGATGAATGGGATCCGTCCCTAAATTTCCATAGATTTGCCACTGTCAAGGCATCGGAGGGGTCGACGGAGGCTCCACATGGCATGCAAGGGTTGGAGGAAGTTATGGTACGGAGCTCAAGGCAAGATTTGACACTATTAGGTTGGTTTGGTCCTTTGTGTCCTCGATTTTGCTTAATAGGGGAGGAACTCTTGCCCATGGCTGATCCTAGCTATTCTAGGGTGGAGGCTTAAGCACACACCATTTGGCACTTGGATGTGCCAAGTGATGGGAGAGTGGACTTTGCTTCTTGGAAAGAATCTAATGTGGGAGGTTTGTCCAATGGAAAATTCTTTGTGTGGGCTCCACTTAGATTTGGGCTAGTTTGAGAGTGATCTAGGATTGTATTGGGTCAAGTTTGGCTAGCTCTTAGGGTCTCATGGGTTCATTTGGGGTGTTTTGGCTTCATTCGATCAAATGGGCTTATATGTCATGTTGGGTTGACCAATTGGTCATTGGATCAAACCAAGGCTTGTTAGGTTTATATGATGATTTGAAGAGTTTTGGTTCAAGTGGTTTTGATTAATTTGGTTTAGTTTGATTTTGGCTCATTTGAATTTAGATCAAATAGTCAATTGACTAATTTGACCAAATCACTTAGTGTTGGCTCATGTTAAATTGGTTAATTGAAAATTATTGTAGGCTTTGGTTTTGTTTGACTTGGTTTAATTTAGATTTTGGCCAATTTGACATTTTAGGTCAATTTGGCGGTAAAGTTGGGGTTCTCACATTTTGACTATCAAAGAAGTTAGTCCATGAAACTAGAATTAGGTTAGATCTTGGAATATAGGTACTCTTGGTAAATTAATGGAATTAATAGATATTATGGTTCATAGAAAGATAAATATTTTATGTGTTCAAGAAACTAAATGGGTTGGTGAGAAGGCCAAGAGATTGATAGTTTAGGTTTTAAACTTGGTATTGGTAAAAGTCAAACCAGAAATGGTCTAGGTGATTATAGATAAAGTTTGAAGGATAATGTTATAAGTATTAATAGATGTGAGATAGAATTATAGCTTTAAAGATTATTATTGATACTAAGATTATCAATGTTATAAGTGTCTATGCTCCTCAAGTAGTTGGAGGTAAGATAAAAGAAAAATTTTTTGGAATGAATTAGAGGATTAATACAATAGATATTTGAATAAAAAAAGTATTTATTGGAGGAGATTTAAATGGACATGTTGGTAGAGTAGTAGAAGATTTTAAAAAGTATTCATGGTGGTTATGGATTTGAGTTACTAATGAAGAATAAGACTATATTAGATTTTTTTAGCTTATGATTTTGTAGTTAATACATTTTTTAAGAAAAGAGAATATTATTACTTATAAAATGGATATAGAAAACACAGATTGATTATTTTTGATAAGTAAAATAGATCGCTTAAATAGTAAAGATTGTAAGGTCATACCAAGTGAAATTTTAAGTACCATCTATTAGTTTTAGATTTTAAGATGAAAGGTTGTAAGAAAAAAAATAAACTAAATTATTGTCCTAGATTAGATGGGGACATTAAAGAACACAAAATAAAAAATATTTTAAGAGCAAGTTTACAAGATATTAGAATTTGGGTGTTCATAAAGATGCTAACGGGATGTGGGAAAAATATCAAGTGAAATTACAAGTTGCTAAAAATGTTTGGAGAATCAAAAGGAAAGATTCTTTAATAAGAATATTGGTGGTGGAGTCGAGTGTAAGAAAAGATAAAAAATAAGACATTGTTATAAAACTTGGTTTAGATGTAAAATTGAGAATTGGGAAAGATATAAAGTGGCTGTAGAGATTCTAAGAAAGCAATATATGTTAAAAAAAATTTAGCTTTAGTGATTTATAGATTAGATACCAAAGAAGGTGAAAGATGTATATAAGAGTCAAAGAGATAGAGAAGTAAAGACATAGTTCATGGTAAGGATGAAAATAATAAAGTGCTTTTCTTAGAAAAGATATTGAAAATAGGTGGATGATGTTTTGATAAACTTTTCAATGAAGGATCTGGCACGATTGATTTTAGCAATAAAATTCAAACAATAATAAAGAATTTTTCATCATATTAGTAAAGTTAGTGAAGCTTTAAAGAAAATCAAATGTGGAAAAGTCAGAGGACCTGATAATATTCCAAGATGGGTGGAAATGTTGGAGATCAAGGAATTTCTTTGTTTACAAATCTTTTAATGTTATTTTAAAACTAAAAGATTGATGAGTGGAGAAAGACTATTGGTTCCTATATTTAAGAATAAAGGTAATGCACAAGAGTGTGCAAATTATGAGGAATTAAGTTAATGCCATAGATTAAAATTATGGGAGAGAGTAATTTTGGTTATATGTGATAAGTTTTGACAATCAATTTGGTTTCATGCCGTAGATCTACTTTGGATGCTATACATTTGTTAAGAGGTGATAGAGAAGCATAGAGAAAGTAAGAAGGATCTACATATGATATTTATTGATTTAGAAAGCTTATGATAAAGTCTCAAGAGATGTTCTTGAGAGTTCTAATAGAAAAGAGTTAATATTGGTTATATTGTTAAGGATATGTATATTGATGTTATGTGTCCAAACACAAGGAGGATTGACAAAATATTTTCCTATTTCAGCTTGGATTACATCAAGGATATAAGCCCTTATCCTTTACTTAGTTGGATTTTCAGGCATTTACAAGAAGATGTACCTTGGTGTATGCTTTTGATGACATTCTTCTTGTTGATAAGACTAGAGAGTCCAAATTTAAAACTTAAATTATGGAGGTCAACTTGAGTCTAAAGGTTTTCATTTAAGTAGATCAAAACTGAATATATGGAGTGTAATTTTAGAGAAGTTTTAGTGATAATGTTGTGATTTTAGGTGATCAAGTCATAAGAGTGAGTATCTGATATTTAGGCTCTATTGTCCAAAATGATGGTGAAATAGATGGAGATGTTATTAGTAGAATTCTGGATGGTCAAGTGGAGGAATGCATCTAAGAGAGAAAAGTTCCACTTAAACTTAAGGGAAAATTTTATAAGATGGTGGTAAGACCCGCAATGACTTATGGTGTAATGGCCAATAAAAAAAGAAAGCATAAGACTCAAGTACAGAGATGAGGATTTGGTGGATGAGTGGCTTTACTCAAAGATAGAATGCAAAATGAGTATGTTCGGGAAAAAGTTGAGTAGCTCCAAATAGATAAGATTAGGGAGAGTCCTAGATGGTTTGGCCACATAAAGCGCCATATGACCCAAGAAAGTAGATGCAGATTTGCCTTTATGCTAAGAAAGATAGAGGTAGACCTAAAAAAGACTTGGTTAAGATGTATAATGATCTTAGTATTCTTGAATTAGATGAGAATTTACGTTGGACACAATGGAGACAAGATATGTACCTAACCCACCTAGTGGGATTAAGGCTATTATTGTTGTTGTTATAAGGTTGTAATAACAAGTTGACCAACAAGTCCTCAATCATGGCTTGGTCATTCAATAAATGATTTAGAATGAACTTGAGCTATTGGTTGCAATCAATTTGGATCAAATCATGATTTGACTCATTTTGACTTTTTAGGCTAATTTGGGTCAACTTAGTCAAACTATCAATTGGGACTTGGTGGCTCAATTGAGGGTTTGATGTTCATCATTGATTATGAATTAGTTTGAATCAATGGTTTTAACAATATGGTATATGGTGGGTTTTAGTTTAGGTCTCATTTAGGCTAAAGTTAACTTCCAAAGGACCAAGTTGAATTAGTGACCCAATTCAAGGTAGTGATCACCCCAACATGATTGTGATCATGATATGAGGTTTGATGGCTTGGTTTAATCCAATTTGGGTAGATTAGAACTTGGGGTCTTTAGG
This sequence comes from Cymbidium sinense, assembly GCA_021442155.1. Lineage (NCBI taxonomy): Eukaryota > Viridiplantae > Streptophyta > Magnoliopsida > Asparagales > Orchidaceae > Cymbidium > Cymbidium sinense. Next base: position 68,290 of record JAKCPB010001225.1, on the reverse strand, counting down.
TCATTTTTTAAGTGGAACTAATGGGTCAATTGGTTTGGTTTTTGGCTTGATTTAAGTTTAGTTTAACTCATATGAGCCTAGATGAAAATCAAATAAATTGAAATTGGTAGTCCAATGGATTTTGGTTCACCATAATTTCAAGTCAATATCAACATGGGCTTGACTTTGAGTTGATTTGGATTGGTTTGATAATTATAGTTTATGTTTATATTTGGGTAAGTAAGGAATGATTGATTCTAGAAGAAATCTGGGTTGATTTGATATTTATCATTTAGCCAAGTTCATGAAATTGGCTAAAAGGTTAAAATAAAATTTGATTTGATTTGGGTTTGTTTGTATTTGATTTATATTTCATTTATATTTGAAATAAAATGAAGATATAAAATGGGTTATGAGAAACACATGAGTTGGAGTGATTCAAATGACCAAGACATGTAGGTCAAAAGGGCTTAAGTAGGAAATTGATTTGGTTTGATTTAATTTTTTTGTCATTGAATTGGTTTCATTTATATTTGTTAATATAAATGAAGAAATAATTAATTAAATCAATAATTTCGGTTGATATTTGATTAAGCTTATTAAGTCCATAGGCTAAGAAAGGTCTTGATCTCTTGATTTAAATATTCCATTTGAATTTGGATTTTATTGATATTTTGAATATAAATAAAATATGATTTATAAAGAAATCAATCAAATTTGATTTGGTTTAAATTTGGCTACATTTGAGGGTTCCTGCTTGGAAGGATTTTAATTTGAATTTGATTTTGGGTTCTAGTCATTTGATTTGGAATTGATTTAAAATTTGATTTAGATTGAATAGATATTTGAGAAAATCAATTGAATGGGTTGATTTTAATTTGGTAAGGCTGTTCATAAGATAAAAAATCTAAAGGTTTTTTAGTTTAATTTGATTATGGGTTTCTTGATTTTGGAATTGATTAAAATGGTTATTTAAAATATATTTAAATGATCCTGATTAGTGTTTATTTTAAGTTTTAGACTAAGGAACTTTAGTGTTCTAAGAGTCCTTGATCATGATAAAGTTGAGAACTCACTCAAAAGGGAGGTAAAAGGCACCCTGTGGTAATGACACATCACATGATGGTCATCAGATGATCAATAATGTCAAAGATCGTAGCACTAATAGAAATGATCTACCCAAACCTCAGGGAAGGAATCAAAATTCATCAGAATGACCACTTATGCCAAGGAATAAGAGAGGAAGAAAGGATCCACCTGATCAAGTAAGTGAACCTTCCGCAGGGAAGTAGGTCCTGTTGTCCATGAGGATAAGAGTTTGAGTTGGTTTGAATTTGCTAAGGCTAAGTCCAAAAGATAAAATCAATTTTAGAACGGTTTTTTTAGTTTGAATTTGATTATGGTTTTCAATTATTTTATTTTGGAATTGATATAACTTATTTGAATGGTGGTTTAATAAAGGAAGCACATGGATTCCCAAAGGCTATAGAAAGTTTTCTTTAATCCCAAGGCATGACCTATTCTGATATAATCTTCTAAGTCTTGCTTTTGTGCATCAAATCAGGAAGTATTAGACTAAAGAACTTTAGTGTCAAGAGTCCCAGATCTAGATGAGGATTGAGAACCCAGTGAGGTCAATAAATACCCAATAGTGTAAATCTGATTACCGCATCATTGGTGTTGACAGACTAATATCTCCAAACACTAATAAATGATCTACCCTAAAGAGATGTAGAAGGAATCAAGATTTTAGTGCAATTCAACTCAACTTATGCATAATTGAAGAAGAAAGGATCCCGAGAGGGTGAGACACTATAGCACCCAAGAGGGTGAAGGGTAATATTAAAATTTTCAAAACTTAAATTTTAATTTTAAATAGAAAATTAGATTTTGATTTTATAATGATAAGATATAATTCTAAATGCAGAAAAAATAAAAATACAATAAAGTAAATAGAGACAAGATTACGATTTTTTACGTTCGCCAAACCCCAAACTCGTACCCCTAGGAATCCACTAAATGAAAAATGGTTTACAAAAAAGTACTCTCCTATAACGAGTAAAGTACAACCCCTACAACAATATATGTACTCCTCACTGAAGTACAACCCCAAAATAAATTTTACAACACAAAAAAAAAAAAATACAAAATAATTGATAAAGTAAATCTCACAAAATATACCAAGAAATCAAATTCAAAAGTGATCTCACAACTTATAAATGATCACTTTACAACTTAAAAAATTTGGCAAGCAAAATGCTCACTTAATAAAAATAAATATCTTAAAGTGATCTTACTAGGATGTTTATTATTATAATTTGTAGAATAATACAAAATGATTTCAAAATAAATTCACAATATTCTTTTCATAATAAGATAAATTTCAGCAAGGAGTAATTTTTTAACCAAAAGATTCTTTCAATTAATGCTAATGATCACAAAATAAAAAAATAAGTATATGATAGATCTAAGTTGGCTAGTAAGCTTTCAATTAAAAGAGAGATCTAGAAAATATGAAAATAATTTCAGCACAATAATTTATTTTAAAATGCTTAAAATAGATCTAAGAATAAATGATCTTTCAAAATAAGACCAAAGAAGAAATATTTCAAGAAACCAAAAGAAATTTGTAGGAAGCTAAAAATTTCAAAGTTGAAATAGATCCTACAAATTATCACAAGAGTTTTTCACAAAAAAAATGATTGAGAAACTTTGATGTGAAAACCAATGTTCAAAGACTAATCCACCAAAAGTATAAATTAGAAAGAAGAAATAGATGGTGAAAATAGCATGAACAACTTAAAGATCAAGAAAACAAACTCAAGTAATTTAAAAGGCTTGCCGTTGAAGATGTTGAAGCTTCCAAACCAAGGATTTGATCTTGCAATATTTGGAGAACACTTGGAAGGAACATTTAAGAGATTTTCTTAGATTTGCTGGAGAGATTTTGAATTTTGAATGAGGGATGCTTTCATGAAGAGAATTATTTATAGCAAGAAGGTCATTTAAAAATTATTTCAAAGAAATATATTATACAAACCTCATGCTATCATGTGATAATTTAATATTCAATAAAAATATAATTTATATTAAACAAATATTAAATTTAGCAAAAAATTCGGCTATTCACATGGGAAAGTCAAAAGTAATCAAATGTAGCTCTTAATATATTCAAAGCATGTAGCATGCATCCGTTATTAAAATCAAGTGATGTTTAAAAAATCATAATAAATTCAATTTTAATGCAAAGTGGGTCATGTAACCACTTATTTTAAAAGAAAAAATCCAAGGAACATGGAGATAAAATCAGATATGAATTCTTTGATTAAACAATGACTTTAGCTAAAATACAAAATATTATATATTTTGTTAATTTTGACATGTGACATTTAAAAATTATGATATAATTTATATATAATCATAAATATGTTAGTTATCATATAACCAGCAAATTAAATTAAAATACCTAATTATATTAAGTAAATAAAATAATTATACTTAATAGTTATGATCATTTATTACTTTGACAATTTTATTGCTATGTAGAAAAACATATAATTGAATGTTAATTAAATAAAGATTTATATAAATTAACCTCATTAAAATAGTATGTTAGGTTGTGAGCAAATTGATTCATGCCAAAGAACTCATATGAATAGTCATATAACCTAAAATCATGAGCTTCACATTATCCCTTTCATTCTTTTATTCTTGCAATTTCTTCTAACAATGAGATGTATATGGATATGCAATTAGCAATTGATATATCAAACACATAAAAATATTCATTAGAACATCCAAGCATTTGTTTGTTATCATCAAAATTAATCAAATTGAACATGAGGCTAATTAAGCCAACAATCTCCCCTTTTGATGATGACAAACTAATGTTGGTATTGATTTTGATGAAGGTGCAAATTGACCTTTCATCATAGTTTTGAAAGAAATTCTATTAAAAAAATTTATGCATATGAGATGAATAATGTTGCTCCCCTAAATGTATTAAATAGACTTAATATTAACCAACATTTTACTCTTCTCCCCCTTTTGACAACATCAAAAAAGTGAGAACAAACTACATACAATTTTAAATATTAGGATCTAACATTCCAAGCATGCATCTTAAAGTACAAAAACGTTCTTCTGGTAAGGGTTTTGTAAAAATTAATATTAACATCACCTTTCAAAACATGATCCATAATAAAATAATGTCTAATTTCTATATGCTTGGTTCACGAGTGCTGGATAGGATTTTTAGTCAAACTAATAGCACTAGTATTGTCACACTGAACTAGAATGTGATCTTGCTTAATACCAAAATCTTCTAATTGTTGCTTTAACCAAAGGACAAAGAACTACCAAGATATGTACTCACCAAAATGATAAAGCTGTAATTTGTTTCCTAGATGACCAAGACACAAGTGATGATCCTAAAAAATGACATGCGATGTGCTTTTGCATCCCGCAAAATCGATCGAATAAGCAACCAAATCACATGATAAAGAATTTTAGGATACCATAAACCTAACCTAGTAGTGCCTATCAAATACCGAAAGATACGCTTGACTACTATTAAATGAGATTCTTTTGGGTTGGCCGAAAGAGCACACAAACAAATAGCAAACATAATATCGTGTCTAGCGAAGGTATAAAAGTGAACCTATCATACCCTATAAAGTTTTTTGATCAATGATTTTCCTAATTCATCTAAATCCAATTTTATAGATGGGCTCATAGGAGTTTTACTAGATTTAAATCTTTTCATGTCAAACCTCTCAAGCAATTCATTTATATACTTAGTTTGACAGATGAATGTGCCATTTTCTTGTTGCTTCACTTGAAGACCTAAGAAAAATTAAGTTAAGTCCCATCATACTCATTTCAAACTCTTTAGACATCAAAGATGAGAACTCATGGCATAAAGATTCATTTGTACTTCCAAATAATATATCATCTACATACACTTGTACAATCAAATCATCATCTATGCTCTTAAGGAATAAGGTGGTATCTACCTTTCTAAATCCATGATCTATCAAAAGTTACTTAACCTATCATACCAAGCACGAGGATCCTGCTTTTAAACCATATAAGGCTTTCTTTAATTTATACACATGATTTGGAAAATCTCAAATGGTTGGTTGCTCTACAAATACATTTTGGTCAATAAATCCATTCAAAATGCACTTTTGACATCCATTTGAAAAAGTTTAAAATTTCTAAAACAAGCATAAGCAAGGAGTAACCTGATAGCTTCTAGTCTTGCTGCAAAAGATTCTTCAAAATCTATACCTTCAACTTGTGTACCCTTGTGCAACTAACCTAGCTTTATTTCTAATAATACAACCGAATCATCTAGCTTATTCCTAAAGATCCATTTTGTTCCAATGACATTTGATCTTGGGTCTTGGGACTAATTCCCAAACATCATTTCTTACAAATTGATTCAACTCCTCTTCCATAGCAATAATCCAAAAATTATCATTTAATGCTTCTTCTAAATTTTAGGTTCAACCTCGATAAAAAATGTGAATGATCTACAACTTCTACTATGTCTTCTAGTCATAACTCCTTTGAAGGATCTCCTATAATTAGTTCCTTTGGATGATTTTATTATATTTCCATTCTTTAGGCAATGAATCATCCATATTATCTTCTAAAGATATTTTCTTAAAGTTATCAATCTCTTCATCAATCACTTCATTTCTAATAGGATCAATCAAATTTTCATCAAAAATAACATGTATTGATTCTTCTACAATCATTTTTCTTTTATTGTAAACTCTATAAGCTCTACTAGAAAGAGAGTATCCTAAGAAAATACCATCATCCGATTTGCAATCAAACTTACCTAAATGATCTTTTCCATTATTCAAAATAAAGCATTTACATCCAAATACATGAAAGTGTTCAATCTTAGGCTTCTTTCCAAAAAAACAATTCATAGGGTGTCTTCTTCAAAATTGGTCTAAAATAGATCCTATTCATTACATAACATGCAAGATTTATCGCAAAAATATTTTGGCAATTTATACTCATCAAGCATAGATCTACTTAATTCAATTAATATTCTATTTTTTCTCTCTACTACTCCATTTTGTTGGGAGTTCTAGGTGCAGAAAAAATTATGTCTAATCCCATGTTCATCACAAAATCCTCAAATAATTTATTTTCAAATTACCACCATGATTGAACCCTATTAATCAAAAGGCCTTGTTCTCTTTGAATATATTTAGAAAACTTTCTAAACTCACCAAAAACATCATCCTTGTAACAACAAATAAACCCAAGTATATCTAGAGAAATCATCAACAATCACAAAACCATAATTTTTTTCCACCTAAGCGCTAATAGGACCAAATAAATCCATGTACAATTCTAGAGGTCTAGAAACAATATTTTACTTTTAAATGAGCTTCTAGAATGTTTACCATGAATACATGCATCACAAACATAGTTTGAATAAAAATTTAATTTAGGAAAACCAACTACTAAATCAAGTTTAGCAATTTTATTAAGTGTGTGCATGTTAATATGACTCCTATGCCATAACCATATATCATCATGAGTGCTTTTAAAACAAAGTAAGTTTAACTTTACATCATGAAAGCTATCTAAATCAATGACATAAATATTTTTGTATCTTTTCCCTACTAGCAAAACATTTTCATTATTTTTTATAATGCAATATGATGCATGGAATACTACATTCAAACCTTTATCACATAATTGACTAATAGAAATTAAATTATGTTTTAATCCTTCTACTAAAAAACTTTATCTAAAGTGATAGAATTCTTACAAATAGAACCAATGCCAATGATTTTTCCTTCGCATTATCTCCATATGTAACAAATCCTCCATCACTTGATTCTAAAGTTGTGAATTTATCTTTATCTCCATATGTCTTGAACATCCACTCCAAGTACCACATGCCTTCTTTGATTTTGCTTTGAAGGCATTCCTACAAAATAAACTCACATGTTAACTTTTGGAACCCAAACATGTTTGGGTCCACATTCTAAATTTGAAGTAAGATATTTAGCATGCATGGTTTGTGTTTGTTTTTGGTACCCATACATAAGATGATTGCTTATTTTATATTTTACGTGCATAGCAATCAAATGAAATATGCCCTTTTTTATTGCAATAGTTGCAAAACATTAGTGTTTGCATATGATTTAGAATGATAATTATAAGATATATGAGTGGGATGTGTATGATGCAAATAATTTTATTAAATGTTTTTCTTGATGAAGTATTAATAATGAACTTGTGATTTTAAACATAATTCTAATCTTGCTTTTAATAAGATATTCTCTCTTTCAAGTTTACCTACAACTAGGAACAATTTAATAAAGAAGTATTTTTACTTTTTAAATTATCACATTCATTTTTTAAATCACAAAAATGCATATCTAAATTTTTATGTTCTTTTCTAAGGTTTTGTATTTTCTTTTTAATTTTTTATATTCAATAACTAAATCATTAAAAGCATCATCTAATTCATCATAAGATATATCATTACATACCTCTTGAGAATCTAAGTCAAATTCTCCATTTGCCATAAGACATATGTTGACCTCTTCATCCGATGAGCTAGTACTTGATTCATTTGAATCTGGATTGGCCCATAAAGTGTCTTCTTCTTCTTATGGTACTTTTTCTCCTTCATATTTTTCTTCTTTTGTTTACATCAATTTCTTTTTTTCTTTGATTCAATAAGTTCGGACAATCACCTCTTATGTGTCCGCTTTTTACAATGATAGCAAATGATCCCTTCACTAGAAATTTCTTAGTTTGAAATTTATAATTTTAGATTTTTATACCTTTGATTCTTCTTCCTTAGCAAGTTCCCAAGCCTTTTGGAAAGCATGACCACCTCATCACAATCACCATCAGCTTGAGGTGTTATGCTCATCACTATCATCACTTGTAGTAATGGCTTTTCCTTTCTCCTTCTCCTTGAGTTATCCATCTTATCCCTTTGAGCAATAACTTCATGTGCTATCAAAGAACCCAAAATGATCAAGTGGATAAGTAGATAAATCTTTAGCTTCACTAATAGTGTTACTTTAGCTTCCCATTCTTTTGGAAGACATCTAAGAATCTTAAAACTAAGTCTTGATTCCTATATGTTTTTCCAAGAGAATGTAATGTAATTATTTTCATAAATCTAGTATACATATCGAAATAGATTGAAGGAGACATATGAAATAACTCATAATCATGAACAAGTCTATTTATGTGAGCATCTCTAACTTCACTAGTTCCTTTGTAAGTTATAATAAGTTAATCCCATATTTCTTTGCGTACTTAACATAGAAATTTTCATGTAATCATCGTAATAAAGCACAATGTAAAGTATTACAAGCCCTAGCATTTAATTCATCAAGTTCTCTTCACTATAGACCATTCCTCAAAAGGTTTTTCTACTTTAATGCCATTTACTTACCGTGGGTGTATGATATTGATGTCAACATATACCACATGCATCTTGACCTCTTAAGAATGTACTAATTCTATTTTTCCAATAATCAAATGGTACACTATCTAAAAGTGGAGGTCTATGAGTGGATTGTCCTCTGAATGAACCCTTTGTGAAACCTTGTGCCATAGTGAAAAGATTTACTCTTGGATGTTAAGCAATAAAAGAGCCTAGGCTCATACCATAGACACTATAGCACCCAAGAGGGGGGTGAATTGGGTAATATTAAAATTTTCAAAACTTAAATTTTAATTTTAAATAGAAAATTAGATTTTGATTTTATAATGATAAGATATAATTCTAAATGAAAAATAAAAACAACAAAGTAAATAGAGACAAGAGGCACACGATTTTTACGTGGTTTGGCCAAACCCCAAAATGCTATCGCCTACCCTAGAATCCACTAAATGAAAAATGGTTTACAAAAGTTCCTGGGCAAGTACAACCCCTACAACAATATGTACTCCTACAAAGTAGTACAACCCCAAAATAAATTTTACAAAAAAAAAAAAATACAAAATAATAAATTTTGATAAAGTAAATCTCTCACAAATATACCAAGAAATCAAATTCAAAAGTGATCTCACAACTTATAAATGATCACTTTACAAAAAATTTGGCAAGCAAAATGCTCACTTAATAAAATAAATATCTTAAAGTGATCTTAGGATGTTTAAGTTATTATAATTTGTAGAATAATACAAAATGATTTCAAAATAAATTCACAATATTCTTTTCATGATAAGATAAATTTCAGCAAGGAATTTTTTTTTTTTTTTAACCAAAAGATTCTTTCAAATAATGCTAATGATCACAAAATAAAAAAAAATAAGTATATGATAGATCTAAGTTGGCTAGTAAGCTTTCAATTAAAAAGAGAGATCTAGAAAATATGAAAATAATTTCAGCTCAATAATTTATTTTAAAATGCTTAAAATAGATCTAAGAATAAATGATCTTTCAAAATAAGACCAAAGAAGAAATATTTCAAGAAACCAAAAGAAATTTGTAGGAAGCTAAAAATTTCAGCAAGTTGAAATAGATCCTACAAATTATCACAAGAGTTTTCACAAAAAAATGATTTGAGAAGCTTTGATGTGAAAACCAATATTCAAAGACTAATCCAAAAAAAGTATAAATTAGAAAGAAGAAATAGATGGTGAAAATAGCATGAACAACTAAGTATTAAGATCAAGAAAATAAACTCAAGTAATTTAAAAGGCTTGCTTGTTGAAGATGTTGAAGCTTCCAAACCAAGGATTTGATCTTGCAATATTTGGAAAACACTTGGAAAGAACATTTAAGAGATTTTCTCTTAGATTTGCTGGAGAGATTTTGAATTTTGAATGAGGGATGCTTTCATGAAAAGAATGAGGGCTATTTATAGGCAAGAAGGTCATTTAAAAAAATTATTTCAAAGAAATATATTATACAACCTCATGCTATCATGTGATAATTTAATATTCAATAAAAATATAATTTATATTAAACAAATATTAAATTTAGCAGCAAAAATTCGGCTATTCACATGGGAAAGTCAAAAGTAATCACATGTAGCTCTTAATATATTCAAAGCATGTAGCATGCATCCATTATTAAAATCAGGTAATGTTTAAAAAATCATAATAAATTCAATTTTAATGCAATGTGGGTCATGTAACCACTTATTTTAAAGGAAAAAATCCAAGTAATCCGATGGAGATAAAATCAGATATGAATTCTTTGATTAAACAATGACTTTGGCTAAAATACAAAATTTTATATATTTTGTTAATTTTGACATGTGATATTTAAAAAATTATGATATAATTTATATATAATCATAAATATGTTAGTTATCATATAACCAGCAAATTAAATTAAAATACCTAATTATATTAAGTAAATAAAATAATTATACTTAATAGTTATGATCATTTATTACTTTGACAATTTTATTGCTATGTAGAAAAACATATATAATTGAATGTTAATTAAATAAAGATTTATACAAATTAACCTCATTAAAATAGTATGTTGTGAGCAAATTGATTCATGCCAAAGAACTCATATGAATAGTCATATAACCTAAAATCATGAGCTTCACATTATCCCTTTCATTCTTTTATTCTTGCAATTTCTTAACAATTTGTGAGATGTATTGGATATGTAATTAGCAATTGATATCTAAAACACATAAAAATATTCATTAGAACATCCAAGCATTTGTTTGTTATCAAAATTAATCAAATTGAACATGAGGCTAATTAAGCCAACAATCACTATGTGCAAGTCCAAGTTATCCATAGAGCAAGATTTTAGTTAAGATTAGATTTAGAGAAAAGATCTACTGGGATTAAAATTTATAACCTCTAAGGATGAGTGCATGAACCTTCCACTAGGAAGTAGGTTCAAATTATCCAGGGATAGTACTTGATTTGGCTTGATTTCATGAGGGTTCTAGAGAGACTATGATTTATGCCTTGCTAAGGGAATTTGATTTGATAAAGAGACATCCATTAGAATGAAAGTTTTATTTGATTTGCTAGCTTATGAAAGGCTCCACTAGGAGAAGATATGGAATGGTTTTGAGGCACACTGAGATATGAGTGGATCCAAGGGATAAGATGGGTTTAAGATATGGATTTCTTTAGTTTATTTGGGTGAAGTATCCATTAGTATAAGAGTGGATGGATTTAATTTGGACTAATAGGAGGATGATGTATTTATTAAAATGGACCCTATCAGTATGGATCAACTAAGAAGAATGTCCTAGTCTTAGATTTACAAATTAAAGAGATAGTCTACCAATGGTAGAGCTAACCAACCCAAGTGCTCAATGTGCAATGGTCAAGTCAAGAAATATAGACTTATAACTTAAAATAGTTGAGCGGTTGATAAAAAAAAATTGAACCCTACCAAGGTGACTATTGAAATGATGTGGACTCATACTCAAGAATAGTCAAGATTAGTTCCATTTAGTTTAGATAGACCCTGTCAGTGTGTGATGGATCTACTAAGAAGTGGCTTAAATCAACCTCATCATGTCTATGATTTACAAATCTAAAGGGATGGTCTACCAGCCATCAGGGTAGAGCTAACCAACATAAGGGGTTCCTTTCGGTGTGCAATGGTCAAGTTAGAAAGAAATCTTGTAGACTTATAACTTCCTAAATAAGGAACCACTAGGCTAATCAGTTGATAGCACAACAAATCGAACCCAACCTATTATTATTATAAAAATGGTCGTATAGAAAGAACACATACTTACATCTTTCAAAGCAAGGATGACTGGGGTGACCTGTGGTGAACAACATGTCAAACTTGACCTAAAGGTGACTAATGAGAGAGTGCCAGATGGGGACTTATTTTAACTCAAAAAGCTAGACACCTATATGGAGTTCGAATGCCTAAAGATGGGATGCTAAAAGGTGCCCGAGAGGTTTTGCTCTAATCCACTCAAGATATATATATATTTATTTTTTTATAAATTTTCTTGGACCTGTTGAAAAGGACCACAGAAGGGCCTTATATCAACCTAGTCTTATTTGATTTACTAGAATATGGGAGAATCTGCATATCCGCAAGATAAATTCTCCAACCTCAGGGGTGGCTATTATGAAAGGTGGACTGTCCAATCTAAGAGTAACCAGGATAGTGTCTAAATGGGGTCACTAAGGGAATGATCCCAATAGAGTGCTCATAAGGGAGGTGCCGCTAGGGGCTTTATCCAGGACCCTATAAAAAGAAAGCCTATAAGTATATGATGGCTAACTCTGGGAGAATGTTGTAGACCTACACCTACCATGAGTGGTGTATACACAAGGTGGGTGGCTATTAGCATAGCAATAACTAATCAACCTAAGGTGCCCGTTAGTGTAAGATGATCAATCTAAGAAGAAGGCTTGTAGACTTACATCTTCATAGATGGAAATGATCATCGGGATAGTTTGTCACGATAGATGCTTTTGACCACTACCAAGTGGGAGTGCAAAGACTAGACCTAGGCTTGAAGTATGGAGGAAAGGAGCCACTAAGTGCATGATGGCTAGTTCAAGAAAAAGAATGTAGGCTTATCCTCTAAAAAGTCAACATGAGGTTGCTTACTAACTTCACACAATTAGCACTAAACTAACAAGGCACTCATCAATTTGCAATGGTCAAGTTAGGAAGAAAGCTTAGACAGAATAAGTAACCACTGGGTGACATTAGTAAGGTATGTCATCGACAAACCAATGAGTGAGTGCCAGGGGCTTTATCCCACATCAAAATAGATAAAGATAAATGTTTATTTTATGTGATTATGTGTAGTGTTGGTGTTGTGCCAAAGGATTGGACATCGCTTGGGTTCCTTACCTACAAAACACATCATGGTTGATTTGAAAAGATATTTCAAACCAATAGATGGAATTTGAGATGAAAGAAATTTAATTGATAATTATTTTCAAACAAGATTTATGGATATTATCTTTATGTAGAGCCCATTTTGGAAGTATTGTGCTCTTTAATTTATAGTATAAGATCCTTTTTAGGCCTTCTGGAGAAAGGGCCTTCAGTGGGTTCAAACTTGCCTCCCATCATTCGAGGGGCAATAATTGGTCTCCTTAGAACTAAAATAAACTCTCCTACTTGAAAAGCTGTAGGACCAACCAACTTGTTATAAACTTGAATTATTTTGGCTTTATACAACTAGAGGTTCTAGCATGCCTAGAGGGATCTCTCCTCCAAACCTTTGAGCTCTTCTAGTCATAAATTGGCATTCAACTCCATTTTGATTTTACTACCAACAACTATCCTTAATGAAAGAATTCTAAGAAGGCTTACCCATACACCTAGGAGATGGGGTAGATTGAGTTGGAGTCAAGCGTGATAAGCCCACAATGCTTCAACTAACCGCTCATAACTATCGCCATTATTGTTGAGTGTCTTTAATATCTACATGAGAGTTTTGTTGAAGGCTTATGCTAAGCCATTTTCCCTCTTGTAATAGATGGTAGAATATCTCTAATCTATGTTATATATTTAAGCAAACATATTTATTTTAGTGCCCTTGAATATAGTACCATTATCGAATATAATTCATCGAGGCACCTTGAACCTATATACGACATGGATCCTAAAAAAAATTGGAGCACATGTCGAAGCGGACCTCTGGTGGGATTGCCTCCACCCACTTGGAAAAGTAATCGTGGGGAATGAACCGATCTTAAAGAAGGAGGATATCAAACCCACTATGTTGGTACACTCAAATGGCCATGAGGCAATGTATGATGTAGAATGTTGGGTGGGATGTAGGACCACACCATGCACTGACATTGGTAGCATCTCAAAGCTACATCTATAGTCGTGATCATGGTCTAGAGTATCCAGTCTTTTGATCTTGGCTTTCATCGTGAGTTGGATTGATGTGCTCATAAACTGAGTGTACCTTGGTCACGATGTTATGCTTGTTTATTCAAACAACATAACCACATATGATCGGATCCAAGACAAAGTATCATCCAATGCAAGGAGAGGGCTCTGTTTCACCCAATGGGCAATGACTTTTAGGTAGTTTGCCTATATTTAGATAATTCATGAATGGTTGAATCCAACTCCTCCTTTTGGCAATGACAACCTCCTTCAAGAGGGATTCTCTCAATGAGTTAATCAAAGGATAAGACTTGTCTATTTTGGACTCTTATATGGAATCATCTTAAACATGCCAACTCTTTGATTTTGGCAAATATATATGCAATGTTGTTCTCTCCTTGAGGAATCTTGTAAATGGTAACCTATGGGATTTGGGCCAGAAACTCCATGGTATACTTATGGTAATGATGGAGCTTAGGATTTTGGACATCCATGAAAGAAAAGGCTACATGAGATGAGGCAATGTCCACCATCAGCTCTGGGATTGGGAGTGGAAATTCGTCTTTTGGACATGCCTTATTTAAGTCCATAAAATTGATACATATGTGAATTTGGCCATTCTTTTTCTTAATTGGGACAACAACCAAGTAAGTATTTTTCTCGGATGAAGCCAAAGATCGATTAGCTTCTTGACTTCATAAATGACCTATTATTTTATGTCTAATCACATGCATCTAGGAGCTTATTTGATAGGTTTAGCGAGGCTCTATAGTTTATGGACTTCTACAGAGCCAATCGACATCTCTTCATAACTCCATAGTCCTAAACTCAATCAATAGCCAAACTAAGTCATTTGTTTCAATTTCATTCAACAAAGAACTTGTATAAGTCATGGATCTTTCTATTTGATTGATTTCTTCAAAGTCAGGAATGCATCTTTGACTTTAAATTCATCCATATAATCTGAATTTTCTAGACATAGCTCCTCATATGAGTTAATGTGATTTGAAAAGAACCTATCAGATTCCAAATGATTAGTGATGAAGATCATCATTATCATCGACCCACTGCATCAATCCTAGTCTTAGTCTTGATTGAGAGCTTTTACATTTGTTCTTTTATATTCTTTAGTAATACTTTGACCAAGTATGTGGGATTAACCCTTTCTTTGCTAAATTAACACAAGGCAAGTACCAATGAAAAGGTAATTCTATTAAATCTTTATATGAATCATCCTCAAGTTCTACATCAAATTCTTGACTTGAGGATGATGCTCCCAGAAAGAACCTCTGAGTCTTCACACCTATGGATGACTTAGGGGCTTCTTTAATTACAAAACCTCAACTTTTTGAGAGGAAAATGGGGTTAGAGCTAAGGTTCCCAACTGATGCCTAACTATTTCTCATATAGACTTCGATACACTTATGCTTTGCTTTGGAGATGGTTCCATTATCCGCTCAAGTGTCACCCCAAGGAAAAAAAAGAAAGCGGTGTGTTAACCATATAAGACTCATCTTAAGAATTGTCTATATGGAATAGGTACTCTAGTATGGGACATATTTTCATTGCCAAAAAGGTTTTCCACCCTTGGTCTCTTCCTCTTACTTAGTGGAGGTCGTCCTTCCCATATGTTTAAATGGAGTAACAAACTATGGGTTAAATCTAATGTCGCTCCATTTTCTCCTCCAAGTCTTTTTCCTCCCCTTTTATTTTTTTTTTTTTTTATTTTATTTTCTTTTCTTTTTTTTTTTTTTTTTTTTCATTTATTTTTCAACTTTAGCCAAGTTCATGATAATAGACTCGTTGATTTTGAGGGAGGTAGTAACTCATCCTCATATATGCCACCATGAACTGTAATTGGATCACCTTTGACAAGATGATCCCACCTCTCAAACTTCAATGTAGAGAGGATGGAACTATGTTGTTCTCATGTATCCATTATCTCCCAAGCAAAGTGTTGGAAGATATATCCCAGTATATAATGTGAAAATTGGCTTCGGTCATCCAATCATCTATCTCCATGGGCAACACTATGGAGCCTAAGGCCTGTTGATCTCACTTTTGGTGTGCAGATTCAATCTTCCCATCTTATACTTAAGAGTCTTCTAGACTAAGACTTCTTAATAAGGCACTTCTAACTTAGGTAAACACTTAACTTAAGCTTAAAGACATAGAAGGGTTAACCATATGATTATCTTAGATTAGGATAATCAACCCTACAACCCAAATCCAATCCATGTTCACCTTCAAACCAAACTTCAAGATCAATTCAAACATCAAATTCAAATCCAAATCCAAATAAATTCCAAATTCCAAAACCAAATGATTCAAGCCCATGAATCCAAACTTGAAACCCTTCAAGCCATATTACCTATCCCATGGACTTAACTAAATCTTAATCCAAATAAATCCAAAATCAATTGATTTTCTCATAATCAATTTATATCTTCAATCATCTTAATAAATAGAAATAGATCTACATTGAAATGATCTAAACTAAATCAAACTAAATCAAATTAAATAGAAAATCTTCCTAAGCTATATGACCTGTCCCATGGACTTAGCTAAAGCTTAATCCAAATCAAGTAAAACTCAATTGATTTTCTCATAAATAAATCATATTTTCAATCATCTTCACAAATTTAAATGAAATATACATTTAAATCATCAAAACAAATCAAACCAAATCAAAATCCAAACCTAAGCTACATGACAACTCAATGGACTTAGTCAAATTCCTTCATTCCAAAACCCAAATTCAATTAATTTTCTCATGAATCAATCATACCTTCAATCATATTCACAAATATAAATAAAATCTACAGTCATCAAGCCAAACCAAAATCAATCCAAGTCAAACCTAACTTAACCCTTTTGACTTGAAATTTTGAAATGAAACAAAACCCATTTGAACCCAAGACAATTACAATTGAATTTATATATCAATCCCAAATCCATATATAAACTCAACTAAATCAAACTCAACCCAAAATCAAGCCAACTAAACCCAATTGGTCCACTTGACCCAAAGTTGCCAATTTGACCTATTTGAGTCAAGTTATAATCCTACCTAAATTGGATTGAACCAAGCCAATCAAAACCTCCCATCATGATAGTTGATCACCTTAACTTGATCAACTATCATAAATTGGGTCAAACCAAGTCAACTTGGTCATTTGACAAATTCAACCCCTTAACCCATATGAACCTAAACCTAAGCCAAATCTCTTGAAACCAATGATTCATACCAAATCAAAATCAATATTTGAATATTACTTGACCTTCAATTGAGTCAAACCAAACCTAATTGGCCCTCTTGACCCAAGTTGATCCAAATTGACTAAAGACCAAATTGTGTCAAATCAAAATATAAACCAAATTGATTGCAATCAATGGCTCAAGTTTGTTCCAAATTGATTATTGAACTTGACCATAGCCATGATTGGACCCAATTGAACCCAATTGACCTACTTAGCCTAAATTGACCTAAAGGTTCAACTTGCCTAAATCAAAACCAAATCTAAATTAATTAAAACCAAAGCCTACAATCACTTTCAATTGGTCAACTAAATCCAAACCTACACCCAAACCAAACCAATTTTTCCAATAAATAATCAACTTAACCCTTTTGACTTAAAATGAATTCAAATGAGCCAAAATCAAATCTAAGCCAAACTAAAACCAATTGAACCAAAACATCATAAATTATCATATGAACTTGAACCAAACCTTGGTTTGACCCAATTTGACCCAACCTAACATAATTTGACCTAAATGAGTCAAATTCAACCAAACCTTACCAAAAGGACTCCAATTAACTTGAAATTAGGGTTAACCCACTTTTTTCTCATTTCAAATCAGTCCAAATTAAATCCAATGCCAAATGATCATTCAAAGGTTCAAATGCATTACATGAGACAAATCACCCATGTAAGTGTTCATTTTCATTCCTTGGTCACTTGGTACTCTCCCAATGGACCACCTAAGCACCTAAGACATCCAAACACCAATGGGTCTTTGTGACCCATGGGAGGTGAAATCACATCACCCTCCCCATTGGAGCATTTAAACCCTAGGACACCCATGATTCCTCTTGGTAGCCACCTCCACACCTTCAACCAACCAACCAAGGTGAGCCAACTCACCTCCTCCTACACAATAACTCCTGAGATATACCAGCCACTTTCGTCATCAATAAGAAGAAGGGCATACATTTCCACTCAAATACACAAACATCATTCCTCAGCCCTAGCTACCAAGTCGAAGCTACTAGAGCCATTCCCTAAGCTTCCAAGCTCATTCCTCGATCAAAAAATGCCATTCCCATCCATCCCGAAATAAAACACTCCCATTTTTGAACTAACTTCCCCATTTCTCCATCAAACTCAAATTAACTTTACACGCACCTTCCTTAGGCCTCGATGAGCAAGAATGAATCATCTCCCAAGCCTCTCGAGCACCGAAGGTGGGACTTCAATCAAAGTTGAGCTCCAAATCATTAGTTCGTGGCCTTCCAAGTGAACATCAAGGAATTGATCCAACTGTTACTCAACAGGGATTCATTTCTACTAGATGAAGCTTCCTCAATCATTCAAGCCACCAATATTGAGCTCTGATGGGGTATGCTTCCAAAATCAATACTTAGGAAAAAATGGGTTGGAGACTTTTGAAGAAAACTTGTATCTCGTGTGATCTTGACTTAGATCCCTCGATGGATGTGAAGGTGTGGTATCCTTTTGGAGTTGATTCACCAAGTGCTCATATCAAGTGAGCAATGACGACTCCATTCACCTCACTCATGATGTTAGATCACGCCCATTCGCATGATCAAAATAGATAGTCATGATTAGATCCACTAGATTGATTTATTTAAACCTATTAAGCTATGGAATTAATCCTAGACATCCAATCTTAGATTGCACAGACAAGAAAGCACATCCGCCACTGCCACGAAGTCTCTAAGTTAGATAAGTTTTAAGTAGCCAATCTCATGGCGCCATGTGGAAAGTGCACCATGTGAGGCAAATAGGATTAGGCTTTAATTAGGCTTAATTAATTATTTTTAATGGCTGAAACATCTAAAAATCATAAATAATCATAAGGAAATCAAAAAATGCAAATAAATACTCATTTTAAAGGTTTCAAAGGAGAATTAATTAAAAATAATCTTATCTAATTTTGAATAATAATTAAGGTTTAATTAAGGTTTAATTATAAAATTAATTAGTTTAATTACTCTTTAATAACTTGAGCAATTAATCCCAAATTTTGTTGGTTAATTTAATGGGATGACCTCTGCCTCACATGATTTTCTTGAGATTTATTGCTCACTTAACAAGAAAAATTGATTAATTAAATCTTGACTACTCTTTTAATTTAATTAATGATTAATTAATCCCATGAATAGTAACAAATTGGTTAATTACATTTATTAATCATTGTTCAATAGTAGAACTAAGGAATAGGACCCCTTTCCTAAGTTCATTTCACCCTTTTAAAATGAAATTAATTAAAATTTAACTAATTAATTAAATCACTTAATCAAATTGAAATCATCACATCACCTTAATTAATTAAATCATGGTGTTGATCTTTAGGTGTTTAATAACCTAAAGGAGTTTAATGAAATTATGGTTAGTCCACATGTGTGGAAAACCATAAGAGTAATTAATTAAGTCTCTTAATCTAATTAACTATTCCAATTTCATTAGGCCCCTTTTATTTTCTAGGATCATTGTAGGTTTATTTTCCATGCATATCATGTTGGCTCATAATTACTTTAAGGTGACATAGGTAAGGGTAATTAATTCATCTAATTAAGGGTTCAACTTAATTAACCCATAAAATCAACTTAATTGCATTTCCTTAAATTAAATTAAACCACTAATGTGGGAATGGGTTTAAAACAACGAGTGATGATTTCTCTTCTCCTCTTTAAATCAAATCAAATCCAAAACTTAATTAATAAAAAAGCTTTGCCTTACTTTAAATAATCTTGTTTGATTTGATTGCTCTTAAGAACTAGTTTGGTTGAATGAATCACATGCTTATATTTGATTACCTTGTTTCCAATCATGTTAAATTTGGTATATCATTTGAATTCATGGATCCATCTTTTCAAAATCAAGTAAAATAAAATGGATTTCCTTTATGTAAGCTTGCATGTGTTGATTTAATTTAATATATGCTATTATCACATTAAATCCAAATGTATTTTTCAAAAGCTTATAAATCAATAATAATATGTGTTATGATGCTAGTTATAAATATATAAGAAATGCATGTGCTTATTGCTTAAGTGTATGAATGTTGAGTTCTCTTCCTCTATTCATGTGTTGATTTATATAAGATTGAATGGTAATGGGTATATAGTTTGGACACCCGAACACGAGGCTTTAGCTATTGAATGAGGTCATTTGATTACCTCACTTCTGGTTTAACAACCACACGCGCATATGATTTCATTCTTATGTATTTGACATTAGAATTTGGATAGAGCTTTAATTCATATATATATATATAAATGATTCAATTAAAACAATAGATCTTTGCATGGTTTTCTTTCCTCATTTATGTATACATCCATGTGTGTCCAAGAAAAGCAAGTATATAGTCTAGACATCCAGGAATGGAATAGTTTAGGAGGTCATTTGATTACCTCACTTAATAATGATATGTAGTTGCCAATATTTTTATACTTGTATATGTATATGTGATTAGTGAATGAAAATCTCATTTTACATTAAAATTGCATGCATTCATAATTGAATATGTGGTTGAATTAATTAGCCATATAATTTGGAGCTTACTTCTTAAGTTCATGTATACAAATTCACATATGTTTGAATGCAAATGGGTATATACCAAAGAATATGAGATTTTAGCTAGCTCTAAGGAGGTCATTTGATTACCTCACTTCCCTGGATTAACAACGGCACATGCCTATATAATTTCATTCTTATGTCCTTTTTGTATAATAATTTGGATAAAGTTTTAAATTAATATGTTTAAATAATTCAATCAAATAAAATATAAATTCTAAACATACACATACATTCATCATTTAAGTGTGCTAAAATATGTTACATGTAGAGATACATTTAGGATTAAATCTTATGCATGTTACATGTGATGGAAAGGAATGATTTAATATATGTCATATTATAGTAATTCAATTAAAATTATGTTAAGATGCCTTTTATTTTGAACAGGATTATTTAAAGTGAACCTAACTTAGGATTAATTAAATTATTTAATAATCCATTCACTAAATAGAACTAAATCAAATTAATATACTTTAGAAAGTGACTTAAGGTAGGGATGAAAGAGGGCAATCCTCTTTTTCTCTCTTTATTACACTTAGTTGCTAAGTGTAATCAAATGAAACAAAAGAAAACACAAATTAAAATTCTCAAACCAATTAAACTACTTCAAGTGATATCAACCTTTCATGTTAAATTGAATCCTTCTACACTTAGAAAATACAACACTAATGCCTAACAAGACTTACCACAAAAGCCTTAATATAAACATTAGAATTAAGTCACCACTTTTAGCTCTAAGTTAGGATGGTGTGTGATGTGATGTATGTTTTGTTTTATGATTTTTTATTTTAGATTGGATGTTAAAGTGTATGCTTCGTTGATTGGATGATATGCCAATATTAGATTAATCATGTTTTTTGCAAAGGATTATGCATAATGGATGCTTAAAAATAAATGTGAATGCTCTTTTTGCAGGTTGCTTAAATCCTTAAGCATAATCCAAGTTAGGACAAGTGGGCTTAGTTACCCATGTGTAGGTGCTAAGTACAAATTATAAATACAACTGCTCAGGATTATATGTATATTTAGTTAACATCTACTTTGTAGGTGTAGTTAGATTTACTTTTCCCACATAAATGTAATTTTTGCAATAGGAATTAGGATTAATGCTATGGGGGATTAGGATGAGCAATGGCCAGAAGGCTTTGTCCTAGGGTGCCCTATGATGCCTTTGAAGCAAGCACCATCCAAATCAAAGAAGGAACCAAATAAGAAATGGAGATTTGAAAAAAGAAGACCTCCATAGCATTTAATACAATTATAATTATTCTTTCATATTTCAGGTTGTACAAGGGTAAAAATAACTTTTTTGCCCAATAATCACTCATAACTAGATTTTAAACAACTCATAACCTCAACATAAAGCCTAAGACATAAATAAGATAATTAAAATATTTATCAACCCCTTTCATGTATGGTTTTATGTTTCACATCATGCATGCATATTCTTTCTCTCTTGAACATGAAGAATCTCCATCCTTGCATGATAAAGGAATGCTTGACCTATGAGGGCATCCCTTGTGGTGGAGAACACCTTCTTCTAGCTGATTTGACCCATAACTAATTTTATCATGCATTTAGGCATAAGAAATTCTAAAGCCTCTGTCAAAATGATGTGTCTAAAATGAACTAAAATTTAAAAGGATTTTTTATCTTTAGATTAAGTCATATGCTCATACCACTCATGCCCTAGTCTCTTAGGGAGTATGTTTAGGAATTTAGTCTCTTTCTAATTAAATAACTACCATAACTATCTTATAATTTATAAGACCAAACTATGTGGTTTTAAAATCATAGGAGGAGTTAGCTGGAGGCCACTCCAAGAGGTTATATGTCCAAAGGTCAGATAATTTATTCTCTCTTGTGGAGGTAAACCCTTATGTCCACATGTCACTTAACTTTAGGTCATGCTTTAGATCATACTAAAGCTCACTAGATTTAAGATCTAAGGTAGCTATTTTCTTTAGGCTATGAGTATAAATCCTCACCTCTTAGGCATTCCCACAATCTTGTGTTGGTGGATGATAAGCCCTAGTAATCTAATTAAATTTGAACTCAAAACATATAAATCTTCTTAACTTCAAAATTATAAAGCCCAACCATAACATGGATTGGAATGATCATTAGGCCTCCTAGTATCATGAACATTTCCTATTTATTTCATTTTGATTCCAATAATAAGTCTTCTTTTTGAACTTTCCCTATTGATTTTCCAAATACAACCAATCCTTTGATAGTTTAACCTTGAAATATTTGGAGATGATAATTGCTACTTCAATTGAGAGTATTCTTAAGAAATTTCATTTCATAAGATGTAATTAACTATGGAGGCTTGCCTCCATAGGGAACATAAGAACTTGGTTTAATATAAACCCTACTTATTCATGCTAAAGTAGGGGAAAATCTAGTACATTCAAGACCCATCATGCCTTTGAAGTCCTTATTATGTGATTATCCATTGTGATGCCTCTATCTTTGGAGATAGTACATCATACCTCAATGTTGTACCATCATCTCAAAAGTATCCACCTACAACCTATGGTGTACCCCCCCCCCAATACACCCAAAAATAAACACCACACCCCTCTCCTTATTCATTGAATCCTCCCAACATCATCCTTTCTTCTTGAGTTTGGAGATGTTAATCCTCAAGTAAATGGTTCGACTCATAATGTTAATACACTTGGGTCAACTAGAACTCTAGATAGCCTATATCTGCCAACATCCACTATAATGTAAAGAGGCGGTTGTGCTTAGTCATCCCTAGGAGTAAGTCTTCATGGAGGAATGTAACTCCTAAGTTGTCCTTCGAGTGGCATGCCTCCTCTTTAGTAATGGTCAGCTGAGCTAAGCATATCTCTAGATCAAGTAAGGCCTTGATTAGAGATTCCTTCATCTCTTTGAATAAGACAAGGGCTTCGTATATGCTTAACTTAGTTAGAAACTTTTTAAGGTGAGCTAGGATAATGTAATCAACTCTGGCTTTGTCCTCTACCAGCATGTTCATGGGTTGAGCATCTTATGGAGGGGCTATCTATTCACTAGAACAAATGACTTGCTTACCCTTATCCTAAGGTGCTACCCTAGGAGGTAGAAATTTGATAATACATAGATTGACTTCAATGACTTCTTGGAATGATGAGCTTATGGAAAGTTCTACCTTTTCATCAGGCATACCTATAACTTCTCTTATGCGACCATCAGAGTTAGTTGACTCCAAGTCAATCTCAAGAGGTGAACCTAATTTATTTAGAGAAGGATAGTTTGACTCTAAATTAGAGAGGATAGGATCGAAACTACTAAAGTTATTATTTTTATTTAGACTCGGAGAGCTTTCAATGGGAATAAAATCAAGAGCATTTGAAGTAGACAATATATAAGTGAAATCAGCTTTCTTCATTAATTTCTTTTTGGGTTGAGGTACATAATAGAAATCAAGTAAAGTAAGCAAAGTAAGGGATTTAGTGCCCTTATCCACAGATACAACACTCTTGCTGGTAGAAGAGGAGCTAGAAGAAGTGGTAGTAGCTGTAATGGTGGAGGGAGTACTGGACTCCAATGGTGGCTACGCTCCTGGACTATCCGTAGCAAGTATGGTGAGTTGCTGCTATTGTTAGGCTATCACCCTCTCCTAGTTTTCCTTTACAATAAGTAAACTTTCCTTGGTGTTAGAGGCACTTGCAAGGAAAGCTTCTTGATCTTAGAAATGATCTTCTTTGAGGTTCGTGATAAAGAGAATTCCTAACCTATCCCCATGGATTACTCTAACTCAACCGGATGGTTGTTCTAATAAGTATTCCTTAGGGATAACTATGGATCCAAACTTGTTGTGCTCAAGCTAATCTTTAAAAGTGATACAATCATCTAACATTAACATGGGTGATAGGCAATAGCTAGGATGCTTTGCCCATTCTTAGGCTAGTAATTGAAAGTATTTTAAGAGATTCTTAAAGATTTTCCTACCTCCCTCTTGAATGAATATGGCTTATTTAATCTATTGGAAAGAGTAGGTGGAAAGTAGCCTGTATGATATATGAATCGGTTGGTTACTGTGGTGGAAATGGTCAAATATGCGGTCGATATGATGGTGGTGGAAGAGGAGGTAAAAGGAACTAAGGTTGTAGTCTCATACTAGACTCGCTTCCGCTATCCAAACAACATCCTAGCTTCTTCTCAAACACCATCTGTAGCTTGGGCCTAGATGACTGGTCAGGAAAGGGCAATTGTTTGGCTTCTTCTTGTAGGCTAGTCACTTTGTTGATTAATTTCTCAAATATTTTGATGGTAAAGCCCTTAAGCATGAAAGCGACTGGGTCATGGATATTCTTGAGAAGAATCTCAATGGCAAGTGTTGACTATGGTTCACATTTCATGCTCAGTTATGCCACGAGAATGTAATCAACAAGTGATTCATTGAGTTCTAATGAGGTCGCATACACCCTCACTGAAAGAAACCTCTTGATGAAGAGGTGCTCCAACTCAGCAAAAGTCTTCACCGAACCATTGGGTAGTTCAACATACCAATCAAATGCAACACCTAACAGACGACTAAGGGAAAGGTGGAAGAGGAGTGTGTTGCTGCCACCGGTGTTGCAATAGTCAGCTCTAAAGTGTACAATGTATTATCGTGGGCTAACACTGCCATCAAAGATCTTGAAGGATGTGGCACAAAACCCTAAATAAAATAAAACTAAATAAAAACCTAAAGCTAAAAAATAATCCTAAAAATAAATAAAACATATAACCTAAACCATAAACTAAAAAAAACCTAAACCAAAATAAAATAAACATAAGCCTAAATGAAAATAAACTAAACTAAAATGAATAAAACCTACACCTAAATCTAAAAAAAGTAAACCTATACCCTAAAAAAACATAAACTAAAAAAAAACAAACTTAAACTAAAAAAAAAAATGAAAATAATCCTAAAATAAAAACCTAAAACCTAAACTTAAAAAAATAAAATAAAAACCTAAACCTAAACCTAAAATTAAAAGATAAAACCTAAGCCTAAAAAAAATAAATAAATAAAACTAAACTAAAATAAACATAAACCTAAACCTAAATCTAAAAATTAACAAAATAAAAAAGCCTAAACAAAAAATAAATAAATAAACTAAAATAAATAAAAATAAAATAAACTTAAAACAAACCTACTACTTTAATTTTTCTAAAACTAACCTAAACCCTAAATCCTAAACCAAAACTAACCCTAAACCATAAATTAACTAACTCTAAACCTAATAAAACCCTAAACCTAGAACCCTAAACCCTAAACTAAACTTAAACCCTAAACCCTAACCCCTAAACCCTAAAGCTAAACACTAAACCCTAACCTTAACCTTAAACCTAAACCTAAACCCTAAACCCTAAAAACCCTAATCCCTAAACCCTAAACCCTAAACTAACCTTAAACCCTAAAAACCCTAAATCTTAAACCTACAACCCTAAACCTAAAATAAACTAAACCCTAAACCTTAAACCCTAAACCCTAAACCCTAAACCCTAAATCCCTAAACCCTAAACCCTAAACACAAAACCCTAAACCCTAAACCCTAAAACCTACAACCCTAAACCCTAAACCCAAAACCCTAAACACTCAACCTTAAACCCTAAACCCTAAACCCTAAACCCCAAACACTAAATTTTAAACACTAACAACCTAAAAATTTTTTTTTAAAAGAAAATCCTAAACCTAAATAAAATAAAATAAAAACCTAAACTAAAACCTAAACCTAAATTTAAAAATAAAATAAAAACTAAATGAGTCAAAATAAAATAAAAACTAAACTTAAAATAAAAATAAAATAAACCTAAATAAAATAAAATAAAAACTAAATAAAAACCTAAATCTAAAAAATAAACTTAAAAATAAAACCAAAAAATAAATAAATAATAAAACCTAAACCTTCAACTAAAAAAAACATGAACCTAAAATAAACCAAAACCTAAACTAAAATAAACTAAACTAAAATAAATAAAAGCTAAACCTAAACCTAAAATAATGTAAAACTAAACTATAAACTAAATAAAATAAATTAAACCAAAAATAAATCTAAACCTAAACTAAAAAATAATACCAAAAAATAAACATAAAATAAAAACCTAAAATCTAAGCATAAAAAAATAAAATAAAAACCTAAACTAAACCTAAAAATAGAAAATAAAACTTAATCCTAAAATATAAAATACAAATAAAACTAAACTAAAAAATAGACTTAAACATAAACCTAAACCTAAAAAATAAACTAAAATTAAAAACCTAAAATAAATCAACAAAACTAAATAAAAATAAAAATAAACCTAAATATAAATAAAAAATAAAATAAACTAAATAAACTTAAACATACTAGTTTACTTAATTTAAGAAAATAATAATAATAAAATAAAAACAAATAAAAGAAAATAAAAAACCTTAAACCCTAAACTCTAATTGCTAAACCACAAAAATCCCAAACCTTAAACCGTAATCCATAAAACTATAAACCCTAAACCCTAAATCTACAACCCTAAATCCTAAACCCTAAACCGTAAACCCAAAACCCAAAACCTTAAACCCTAAACTCTAAAAACTTAAACCTAAACTAAACAAAACCTAAAAATAAAATAAATTAAAAAACCCAAACCAAATTAAAATAAAATAAAAACATAAACTAAAACCTAAACCTAAACCTAAAAAGTAAATGAAATAAAAGTAAAATCTAAACTAAAATAAACAAAATAAAAACCTAAACTAAGATAAAAAAATGAAAAATTGAAATAAAATAAAAACTAAATCTAAAATAAAAATAAAATAAAATAAAACTAAATAAAAACCTAGACCTAAATAATAAACCTAAAAATAAATAGAAAATAAAGACTAAAACTAAACCTAAACCTAAAAAATAAACTAAAATAAAAAACCTATACTAAAATAAATAAACCAAAAATAATTAAACTAAAGTAAATAAAAATAAAAATAAACCTAAATAAAAATAAAAATAGAATAAACTAAATAAACCTAAACCTATCGATTTACATAATTTAAAATTTTTTAGAAATTTAAAATATTATACTAAAGAAAATTCTAACCCTAAGACTAACCCTAAACCCTTAGCCTACAACCCTAAACCTTAAACCCTAAACCTAAAAATCTTAAGCCCCTAAACCCTAAACCATAAAACCCTAAATCTTAAACCCTAAACCCTAAACCCTAAACCTTAAAACCTACAACACTAAATCCTAAATCCTAAACCCCAAACCCTCAACACTAAACCCTAAACCCTAAAGTCTAAACACTAAGCCCCAAATCTGAAACCCTAAACAGTAAAAACCTAAAACCTAAACCTAAACTAAATAATACCTAAGAATAAAATAAATAAATAAACTTAAACCTAAAGAAAAATATAAATAAACCTAAATCATTATAAATAATAAAACAAACTAAAAAAACAGAAAATAAACTAAATAAAGCTAAACCTATGAGTTTATATAATTTAATAGAAATTAAAAATTAAAAAAATAACAAAAAATTAAAAAAACTCTACCCCTAAACCCCTAAACTCTAAACTGTAAACCTATAACCCTAAAAGTTAAACCTTAAACCCTAAAACCGTAAATCCTAAACCCTAAACCCTAAACCCTAAACCCTACAACTCTAAACCCTAAACCTTAAACCATATATCCCAAACCCTATACCTAAAACCCTAAACCCCAAACCCAAAACCCTAAACCTTAAAAACCTAGAAACCTAAACCTAAACAAAATAAAACCTAAAAATAAAATAAATAAATAAACCTAAACCTAAATAAAATAGAATAAAATAAAAACCTAAACTAAAACATAAACCTAAACGTAAACATAAAACTAAAATAAAATAAAAAATAAAAATAAACTAAAATAAAAAAAATAAAAACTAAATTAAACTAAAAAAATAAAATAAACTTAAAAATAAAAAACCTAAATAAAATATAAACTAAATGTAAAATAATAAGAATAAACAAAAAATAAAATAATATAAAAACTAAATAAAAACCTAAACCTAAAAAAAATAAATAAAACTTAAACACTAAACTAAAAAAAAACTATGTGTGAAACCCTAAACTAAAAAATAAACCTAAAAATAAAACCCTAAACAAAAAATAAAATAATCCTAAACCTAAAAAAAATAAATAAAACCTTAACCTAAACATAAAATAAACTAAACCTAAACATAAACCTAAACCCTAAATAAAATAAAATAAATTAAATTAAAAATAAACCTAAACCTAAACTGAAAAACATAACCTAAAATAAATACCTAAAACCTAAACTTGAAAAAATAAAATAAAAACCTAAACCTAAACCTAAAAAAAAAAAAAAAAAACCAAAACCTAAAAACTAAACTTGCTGATTTACTTAATTTAAAAAATATAAAAAATGTTCAAAAATAATAAAAATTGGTGAGGCAATGGATTGAACCCAACCTAAGTTGACTATTGAGTGAATGCCGCTGGGAGACTTAAATCAGCTCAAAGATAGTTAAGATTAATTTCAATTTTAGTTATTTTTGATGGATCCCATCAGTTTGCGATGGACTGCACTATGTAGGGGCCATGTTGGCCTTGGTCTACTTCATATATACCAATCCAAAGGGAGTAGCTTCCCGGTCGAGGGGAACTATCCAACCAAAGGGGTGCCTTTCATTTTGTGTCTAATTCATGGAAGAAAGCACAGAGACTCACATCTTTCCTAAGTAAAAGACTAGAGGGAGACATATTAGCGAGGTAACATGTCAATCCGACCTAGGGCTTCCAGTCAATTTGCGACTGTCATACTAGAAATAACCTATAGTAGACTTACATCTACCAAAGAGAAATGACCGTCGGGATAACATGTTTGTGATAACACAGATTGAACCTGACCTAATGGTCACTACAAAGAGAGTACTAACACAGAGACTTATCTCAACTCAAGCGTAGTCAGATAATTCCTATAGGGAGTTCTGCTGACATTGCCCTATAGATAGGATGCCTACTTGGGAAAGGGGTCATTAGAGGCTTAAATTCCTAACTACGTTTTCAATAAATTTATTTTTTATTTCATTTTGTTTAAGCAATAATGCAACTGAATTATGAGGATATTACTTAGAAAGAGCTAAATACGTAACTGAAACGAAGTATTACTAAACCAAGGGAGAATTTACACATCCGTTGAACAAATTCCCCAAAAATAGGGGTGGCTACTAGAAAAGGGGGACTGTCTAATCCAAGAGTAACTTGGGTAGTGTCTAAATGGGGCCACAAAGGATGAGATCCAAGAAGAGTGCCCCGCAGGAAGAGGGGCTGCTAAGGGTTTATCCAAAATCTTAGAGAAGAAAACTTGCATATATATATTCGGTGGCCAACTCAAGGAGAAAGCACGGGAACTCACATCTGCCAAGAGTGGTGTATCCACCGGGTGGTGAGTTACTGTCAGCATAGCGAACATCAACCAACCTGAGGTGTCTATCGATTTGCAATAATCTGCCTAGGAAGAAAGCAGCAGTAACTCACATCTTCCTATAATGAAACTAATTGTCTGGATAGTCTATCTTCAGCTCGACTGGTGCTATCCAACCTAGGGTGACTATTGAGTGAATGCCACTAGGGGACTTAAATCAACTCAAGAGTAGTCAAGAGGCAAACTAAGGGGCTTATCCTAAACCTCAAATATACTAACCTAGTTAGTGCATGATGGTTAGTTCAAGAAGAAAGCACCGGACTCACATCTTCTTAAACAAAATCAACATGAGGTAACTTAATAAAAAGCCTACCAAACTAACAAGGTGCTCATTAGTTTGCATTGGTTAAGTTAGGAAGAAAGCATGGGGACTTACATCTGCCGGATAAGTGACCACTATGGTGACATACTAGCAAGGTAGCATATCAGCTTGACCTAGAATAGTTAATGAGTGAGTGCCATAGGGGGCTTGCTCCCATATCAAAATAGCTCGAGATAAAAGATTTATGTTTTTTTTGTGTTTGTGTTAGAAGGAAATGGTTGCCTCTCAAGTTCTCTTATACATATCCTAAAAACACACTGGGGAACTGATGAAATGGTGCCATGAATGGTAGTTGTGATCCACAAAGAAAGGATGTTGCTTGGGTACACCTAATTTAGTTGTGTAGTCAAATAGGATGCCTCTTTTCTCTCACACTTATTCTAGTAACACTGGGGAATTGTGTTTGATTGTGTTCATGCTGTGAAAGTAGGATAGGATGCCTCTTAGGCTCTCTTACACCTACCCTAAACACGTCATGGTGGATTTGCAAGATAAGCAAATAATGCTTCGAATGAAGAGAAGATTTTGATGAATCAGAATAATTTTTTTTGTTATTTTGATGACATTTATTTTCAAACATCATTATATGAGTAATATTTCTTCAAATATAGCCCATTAATTAGAAGAATCAGGTGTTCCCTTTTACAATCAATAAGATGATAAGATCTTCCTTGGTAGGCCTTCTGTATGACAAAAGGGCTTTCCCAAGTGGGTTCAAACTTGCCTCCCATCTTGACAGAAACAATTGGCCTCCTTAAACCGAATAAGCTCTCCTACTTGAAAAGTTCACACTAGCTTATGAGCTTAATCATTTTAATTTGTATAACTCGAGGTTCTATGCTGTAGGCATCTCCCTCCAAACCTTCGAGCTCCCCACCATAACTTTCCTCGCCTATAGTGATCTTGCTACTCATTGCTATTCTATGGGAGTTGAACTTCTGTAAAATTGCATCCATACACTAAGGAGAATGGGGTAGATTGAATTGGTGTTCTATAAGTGATGCGGTAGGCCCATAAGGCTTTAACCAATTGCTCATCCCACTATCGCTTGTTGTCATCAAGTGTCTTCTTTAGTATCCGGATGAGAGTTTTATTGAATGCTTCTAGGCCATTTACCCAGGATAATAGAGATGGTGGAATATCTCCACCCATACCATTCTTAAAAGCTATTGATCTTGGTGCTCTTGAGTGCAACCATTATCGAATATAATTCATAAAACCTATATATATGGTTCCTAAAAATTGAAGCACATGCTAAGTCTGACCACTAAAATTGCCTTTGCCCACCAAAAGTATTGGCAAATGAATCGATGACCCTTGGAAGAAGGAGGATTGATCTAACCCACTATGCTACCAACACTCAAATGGCCATAAGGCCAATGTAGGATATAGAATGTTGGGTGGTTGATGTAGGACCACACTATGTGCCTGACATTGATGGCATCTCCTAGCTACATCCTTGCAGTCTATAATCATTGAAGGCAAGTAGTATCCTAGTCTCTTGATCTTTGCTTTCATTTTCAAACTGGATTGATGCAGTCCATATAGACATGAATGTAACCACAATTAAGCTGTTTATCCAAACAGATAACCACATTTGATCAAAAGATTGTCGCATAAAGTTGCCATCCAAGAGAGCATAGAGAGAGCTCTACATCATCTGATGGGCTTGTGATTTCTCTTGAGGTAGTTTGCCAGTGTTCAAGTAATCTATGAACGGTTTCCTCCAATCCAAAGTAACACATCTGGGGACGATTCCTCTCTCCATCTTTGGTAAATGATTGTTGTCTTCAAGTATCGATAGTGGATTTTAAATGAGTCCTACTATCCTTCTTTTCTCGTTGACACTTAGTTTATTTCATTCTTAAGCTAAGCTAGCCAACATCCTTTAGGTTTTAGGACCTCACTCCATGTAGTATTAAAATCTGTTTCCCAATAGGCCAAAAATAAAATTTAACAAAATGAAATAACTAAAGACTTCCTCTTTACCATTTCTAGGTAAAAAGGTTCATTCAAAAAATAAAGAAAAATAAATCATTTATAAAAAACAATAATTTCCAAAAATCACTATTCCAAAATGCACATAATAAAATATTCCAACCTCATCTAACAATCTTCAATATTACTACATGTAGGATCATTTTCAAAAATAAAATCCAAAAAATCATATTTTCCAAAAAAGCATAAAAGATCATCCTCGTTCAACTTATTGAATGAATATTTCATTTTCAAATAAAAATCAATAATCATATTTTCAAAAAGCTCAAATGAACATCCTCGTTCAATTTATTGAATGAAGATTTAATTTTCAAATAAAAAAATCAACAATCATCTTTTCAAAAATAAAATCAATAATCACCTTTTCAAAAAGCATAAATGAACATCCTCTTTCAATTTATTGAATGAAGATTTAATTCCTAAAGAAAATCAAAAATCATCTTTTTCAAAACTCACAAATGAACATCTTCATTCAATATACCCAAATTTATTGAATGACGATTTCATTTCCAAATAAAATTCCAAAATTATCCTTCCAAAAAAAGCACAAATGAACATCCTCTTTAAATATACCAAAATTTATTGAAAGAAGATTTCATTTCCAAATAAAATCATTTCATAACATTGAAATTTCATTTCAACATATCTCACATATGTTGAAGTTAGAATTTCTTTCATTTGAGAAAATCAATTAGGTTGGAATTGATTTGGAATTGATTTGAATTTGAAATTGATTTGAATTTGAAGTTGGTTTGGTTTTGAAGTTGATTTGAATTTGAAGTTGGTTTGAATTTGAAGTTGGTTTGAATTTAAAGTTGGTTTGAATTTGAATTGGTTTAAATTTGAGGATTAACTTGAAAGAAGGAAGCAAGGATTTGGTTCAAGCTATAGGGTAGGAAAATCTTTCTAATACCCCTAAGGCATAACTTATTCCTATGGTTAACTCTTCTAAGTCTCTAGGGTTAGGTTAAGTTTTCACCTAATCAGTAGAAGTGTCTTAAGACTAAGGAACTCTTAATGTCTAAGAGGAGTCCTATGTCAAAAATGAATAAGGACTAAGGAACTCTTAATGTCTAAGAGGAGTTCTATGTCTAAGATGAAGAAGTTGAGAGCTCACTCCAAACATGAGGCCAACAAGTAGAGACGGTTCAACTTATCTAGTGTTTTTGATTTGCTATATGGGTGCTCATTTTTAAACTATGTTGTCACTTGTGTCTTAGAAAACTTAGGATGTTACTTGGTTGATGAAATCAAAAAGAAGAAATGTTGAATCTGAATTTGTTCTCTCTTAAAAAAAAAACCTTAAACCCTAAACTAAATCTTGAACCCTAAACCTAAAACTAAACCCTAAACACTACACCCTAAACCCCAAACCCTAAACCCTAGAACCTAAACTTAAACTAACCCTAAACCCTAAACCTTAAAAAGCTAAAAAGCTAAACCTAAAAAAAAAACCTAAACCAAAACTAATACTAAACCCCAAGCCCAAAATACCTTAAACCCTAAACCCTAAACTAACCCTAAACCAAAAGCTAACCATAAACACTAAACCTTAAACCCTAAACTATAAACCCTAACCCTAAACCCTAAAACCATAAACCCTAAACCCTAAAACCATAAATCCTAAACCCTAAATGCTCAATCCTAAATCCTAAACCCTAAATCCTAAACCCTAAAACCTAAAAACCTAAACCTAAACTAAATAAAACCTAATAATAAAATAAATAAATAAACCTAAACAAAATTAAAATAAAATAAAAACCTAAACTAAAACCTAAACCTAAACCTAAAAAGAAAATAAAATAAAATGAAAATAAACTAAAACGAAATAAATAAAATCCTAAACTAAACTGAAAAATAATAAATAAACCTAAGAATTAAAACCTAAATAAAATAAAAATAAAATAAACTTAAAATAAAATAAAATAAAAAATAAATAAAAACCTAAACCTAAAAATAAACCTAAAAATAAATAAAAAATAAAACATAAACCCTAAACTAAAAAAAAACTAAACCTAAAATAAAGAAAAAAATAAACAAAATAAAATAAACCTAAACTTAAACTAAAATAAACTAAACTAAAATAAATAAAAGCTAAACCTAAACCTAAAATAAACTCACCCTAAACCTAAACCTAAACTAAAAAAAATAATATAAACTAAAAATAGACCTAAACCTAAATTAAAAAATAAACCTAAAATAAAAACTTAAAACCTAAATAAATAAAATAAAATAAAAACCTTAAACTAAACCTAAAAATAAAACATAAAACCTAAACCTTAAAAATAAAACAAAAATAAAACTCAACTAAAATATAAACCTAAACCTAAAAAATAAACTAAAATAAAAAATGTAAAATAAAATAAATAAACCTAAAATAAATAAACTAAACTAAATAAAAATAAAAAATAAACCTAAATAAAAATAAAAAATAAAATAAACTCAAATAAATAATAAATAAACTAAACAAACCTAAACTTACCCATTTATTTAATTTAATAAAAAACATTAAACCCTAAATCCTAAACCCTAAACCCTAAACTAACCCTAAGCCCTAAACCATAAACCTAAAACCTAAAACCCTAAACCCTAAACCCTAAAACCCTAAATCTAAACCCCAAACCTGATACACTTAACCCTAAACCTTAAACCCTTAACCCTAAACCCTAAACCCTAAACCTAAACCCTAAAACCCTAAACCCTAATCCATAAACCCTAAACCCTAAACCCTAAAGCCTACAACCCTAAACCCTAAACCCCAAATCCTAAACCCTAAACCTAAACCCTAAACCCTAAACTAACCCTAAACCCTAAGAATCAACAAAACCTTGATGGTAGGAACATCACCACCAACTAGGCTCTAAGATCTAAAGGGAGGTGAAGGCATTATCATAGTGGTGGTGGATCTGACCTGATATGTGAGGTGGTTGAGAAGTGGTGGTTATGGAGGTGGGGAGCAAGGTTATAGTTGGTGGTGGAGGGAGATGGGATATGATGGGATCCTACTAGAGGTGGTGGTTCTCGATGGAAACCGAGAAAATGAAGAGAAATCCAATATGTTTCTAAACTGTCTTTAATAGAGACGGTTCTAGTTATCTATGATTTTTATTTTCTATGGGTGCTCATTTTGGTCTATGTCGTAGCTTATGTCTTAGAAAACTTGGAGTGCTACTTGATTGATGAAATCAAAAAGAAGAAATGTTGAATCTAAATTTATTCTCTCTTTAAAAAAAACCTTAAACCCTATGCCCTAACCCCTTTACTAAAACTTGAACCCTAAATCTAAAACCTAAACCCTAAATCCTACACCTTAAACCCTAAACCCTAAACCTTAAAATAACCCTACACCCTAAACCTTAAAAAGCTAAAAACCTAAAAACCTAAACATAAACTAAATAAACCTAAAAATATATTAAATAAAAAAACCTAAACAAAAATAAAATTAAAAATTTAAAAAAAATTAAATACATAAACAACATAAAAAAATAAAAATAATAAAAATAAAAATAAACAAAATAAATAAATAAAAACCTAAACTAAACTAAAAAAATAAAACCTAAATAAAATAAAACTAAAGCTAACATAAAAAATAAAATATACCTAAAATAAAATAAAATAAAAAACTAATAAAACCTAAACCTAGAAAATAAACCTAAAAATAAACCTAAAATAAATAAAAATAAAGCTAAACCTTAAATGGAAAAAAACCTTAACCTAAAATAAAATAAAATAAATCTAAACCTGATCTAAAGTAAACTAAACTAACACAAATAAAACAAAAATCAAAACCTAAACCAGAACTAAATAAAATAAAATAAAATAAACTAAAAATAAACCTAAATCTAAACTAAAAAATAAAACCTAAAAATAAACCTAAAATAAAAACCTAAAACCTAATCCTAAAAAAATAAAATAAAAGTTAACACCTAAACCTAAACCTAAAAATTAAAAATAAAACTCTACTAAAAATAATCCTAAACCTAAAAAATAAACCAAAATAAAAAAACCTAAGCTAAACTAAATAAAGCTAAAATAAAAGAATTAACCTAAATAAAAATAAAAAATAAAATAAACTCAAATAAATAAAAAATAAACTAAATAAACTAAATAAACCAAAACCTACTGGTTTACTTAATTTAAAAAAAAAACTTAAACCTTAAATCCTAAACCCTAAACCCTAAACCCTAAAACTTACCCTACACCCTAAACCCCAAATCTACAACCCCAAACTTATAACCCTAAACCATAAACCTTAATACCCTAAACCCTAAACACTAAATTGTAAACCCTAAACCCTAAACCCTAAATCATAAATCTTAAACCCACTCAAAACCACACCACTAAACCTGAGCCACAATCCAGGCCACACAAACCTGACCTACCTTAAACCCCAGGCCACCCTGAGCCCTAAACCCTGAAGCCCAACCACAAAGCTAACCTAAAGCTAACCTAAGACTGAAGCAGATTGGCCGGATCGATGGTGAAGCATGTGTCAGGCTCAATCCCAGATCTGATGCAGTGGGCGAAGGTGGAGGTGGCGGTTATCATAGTGGTGGTGGGGGATCTGGAGGTGCTGGTGGATATGGAGGAGGTGGTTGAAGTAGTGGTCATTATGGAGGTGGGAGGACCAACAGAGGATATAGTTGTGGTGTTGGCAGAGGGATAGATTGGGGATATGATGGAGGATCACACTACTCAAGGCGGGGTGGTTGATGGGAGCTGGAGAAAGCGAAGAAGAGCATCGATTCGATCTAGTGCTTATAGGCTGTCTTATAGTAGAGATGGTTCTACTTATCTAGGGAATTTTGATTTGCTCTATGGGTGCTCATTTTATCTATATTGTCACTTATCTTAGAAAACTTTGGGTCTACTTGGTTGATGAAATCAAAAGAAGAAATGTTGAATATAAATTTTTTCTCTATTAAAAAAACTTTAAACCAAACCCAAAACCACAATCTTAAACCACTGGCGTACCCTAGGCCACAACCTAAACGTGAAAACCTCATTAACTCTAAACCACTAAACCCTGGGCTTTGGGCCACTAAACCTGACCCTAAACTAGCTCAAAACAACTTTAAACCCTAAACCCACTTAGCCACCCTTAAATCTTAAACTAAGCCCCAAATAAAACCTAAAAAATAAATAAATAAACTAAACTAAAGATAAGATAAAATAAAATGACCCTAAACCCAGGCAAACTTAGCCTAATTTAAACATGGCTGAGCAATCTAAATAAAAATAAAAAAATAAAACTAAAATAAAATAAATAAAAATACTAAAATAAAAATACACAAATAAAATAAAATAAAAATAAATAAAATCTGATAAAGTGGAAATAAAACCAAAATAAACCTACAAAGACTTAAAAATAAATAAATAAAACTACCTAAACCTAAAAGAATAACCTAAAAAAATAAAATAAAATAAATAAAGAATAAACAAATAGATAAACTAAACTAAATTAATATAAACTAAACCTAAACACAAATAAAATAAAATAAAATAAAAAACATAAACTAACCTATTGAAAAATAAAACTCAAAAATAAACTGAAATAACTTAAAACCTAAACTTTAAAATATAAAATATAAACATAAAAATAAAAAAATAATATACTAAAATAAATAAAACTAAACCTCAAAAAAATAATGAAAATAAAAAAACAAAGATTAAAAAAAATAAATTCAAATAAATAAACTAAACTAAATATAATTAAAATAAAATAAAGCTAAAATAAATAATAAACTTCTACTGGTTTTAATTAAAATCATAAACCCTAAAACCCTAAATCCAACCCACAAATCTTAAATCCACCTAAACTACCATAATTCTAAACTGCACATGAAAACCAACCTCAAGCATGCCAAAAACTCTAAACCCTAAACCCTAAATGATCTTAAACCCAAACCTAACCTAAACCCTAAACCCTACACTAACTTTGGGTATGACCCTAGTTTAACCTACCTTAAGACAAATTCTACCTAAATCTTAACCCTAAACATTAAACCTACTAACCCACCCTAAACCCTACTAAAACTTAAAATCCTACAAAATTAAAAAAATAAAAATAAAAAAATAAAAAATAAAAACATAAAACCTAAATAAAATAAATTAAAACCTAAACTGAAACCTAAGCTAAACCTAAAATAAATTATAATAATCAAATAAAATAAAAAAGATAAAATAAATAATAGCCTTAAACTAAAAAAAAAATAAAATAAATCTAAGAACAAAAACAATATAAAATATAAATAAATGTAATAAAAAAATAAAATAAAAAAAAAAAAGAAAACTAAATAAAACTTAAACCTAAAATAAACCTAAAATAAAATTAAAATAAAATAAAAATAAAACCTAAATCCAAACTAAAAAAAAGCCTAAACCTAAAATAAAAATAAAATAATCAAGATAAATTAAACTAAACCTAAAATAAAATAAACTAAACTAAAATATAGAATGCCTAAACCTAAACCTAAACCTAAACTAAATAAAATAAAATAAACTAAAAATAAACCTAAACCTAAACTAAAAACTAAGACCTAAAAATAAACCTAAAATAAAAACATAAAACATAAACCTAAACAAAAAAAAAACTTAAACCTAAAAAATAAAATAAAAGTAAAAGTCAACTAAAAAATAAACCTAAATGTAAACCTAAACCTAAAAAATAAACTAAAATTAAAAAACCTAAATAAAATAAATAAACTTAAATAAATAAAATAAACTAAATAAAATAAAAATAAAGATAAAATAAAAAATAAAAATATAAAATAAAAGATACACTAAATAAACTAAATAAACTTAAACTATGATTTGTAATTTAAAAAAAAAAATCATAAACCCTAAAACTAGAAAACCTAAAGCCTAAACTTTAAACCCTAAACCATAAAATCCTAATAAAACTAACCTAAACCATAAACCCTAAAATACCCTAAACCTAAAACTAAAATACCAAAACCTAAAACCTAAAAAACCTAAAATAAAAATATATAAGAAAACCTAAAACTAAAATATAGAAAAATAAAATAAAATAAAACCAAGTAACCTAAACCCAAACATAAAATGAAATCAGATAAACTAATAAAAATAAACTAAAAAATAATATAAATAAAAACCTAAATTACTAAAAAAATAAAAAACTCCCTAACCTAAACCTAAACCCTAAAAGAATAAATCCTAAAACCTTAAACCCTAAACCCTAAACCTTAAACCCTAAATCCTAAACCCCAAACCTTAAACCTAAACCCTAAACCCTAAACCCCTAACCTTAAACCTAAACCTAAAATAACTACATAAATTAGAAGAAAAATCAAAACCCTAAAACCTAATAACCTAAACATTAAGAATGATAAAATCTTCACTCAGTAGGCACCAAGATCATGGTGGAGGAGAAGGCGGAGGTTGCGGTTATCACAGTGGTGGTGGGGGATCTAGAGGTGCTGGTGGATATGGTGGTGGTGGTTAGAACAATGTTGGTTATGGAGGTGGCAGGAGCGATGGAGGTTATAGCCATGGTGGTGGTGAAGGGAGAGATTAGTGATATGATGGAGGATCCCACTACTCAAGAGGCCAGGGTGGTTTTGATGAAAACTCGATAAATTGAAGAACAGTCGATCTGATCTGCTGCATATGGAATTGTGTCTTTATAGTAGAGGCGTTCTTGCTATCTAGGGTTTTGATTTTCTCTATCGCTCATTTGATCTATGTCATCGCGTCATAGAAAACTGGTGTGATACTTGGTTGATGAAATTGAAAAGAAGAACTGTTGAATTTGAATTTGTTCTCTATAAAAAAACAACAAAACCAAAATAAATAAAACCTAAACCTAAAAAAAACTAAAACTAAACCCTAAACTAAATAAAATAAAATAAACTAAAAATAAACCTAAACCTAAACTAAAAAATAAAACCTAAAATAAGAACCAAAAACTTAATCCAAAAAAAATAAAATAAAAACCTAAACCTAAACCTAAAAATAAAAACTAAAACCTAAGCCTTAAGAATAAAATAAAAAATACAACTAAACTAAAAAATAAATATAAATCTAAACTAAACCAGAAAAAAGAAACTAAAATAAACTAAAATAAATAAACCTAAAATAAATAAACTATATTAAATATAACTAAAAAAATGAAATAAATTAAAATAAATAAAAACTAAACTAAATAAACCTAAACCTATCATTTTACTAAATTAAAGAAAAAAATCTAAACACTACCCCAAACCCTAAACCCTAAACTAAAAAACAAAAGTCCACCAAAAAAAATCTAAAACCTAAACTAAAATAAAAAAACCAAAATAAAATAAATAAAACCTAAACCTAAAAAAATAAAATAAAATAATTAACCTAAATTAAAAATCTAAAACAAAAAATAAAAATAAAATAAAACTAAACTAAACAAATAAATAAAACCTAAAATAAACTAAAAATAAAATAAACCAAAATAAAAAACTAAATAAAATAAAATTAAACATAAAATAAAATATAATAAAATAAAGAAATAAAACCTAAAATAAACCAAAAATAAAACCTAAAAAATAAATAAAAAAATAAAAAAAAAACTAAAAAAACCTAAAATGAAATAAACAAATCAAAATCAACCTAAACATAAACCTAAAATAAATTAAACTAAACCCTAAACTAAATAAAATAAAATAATGTAAAAATAAACCTACTCTAAACTAAAAATAAAACATATAAACCTAAATAAAACCAAACTAAAAATTAAATAAAACCCAACTAAATCTAAAACCTAAACCTAAAAATAAAATAAAATAAACTAAAAGACATAAACCTAAACCTAAACTAAAACTAAAATAAAATACCTAAACTAAAATAAATAAAGCTAAAATAATACTAACTAAATAAACAAAACAACTAATATAAAATTAAACTAAAACAAACTAACCTGGGTGTGCTTGGTTTTTTTAATCCTAAACCATACCCTAGGAAAACCCTAAATCCTAACCTATCCTGAGCCCTAAAACATGAGCCACTGTGCCTCACTGAGCCATGGGATAAAAGGCAAACCCAGACCCAAAGGCTGACCTAACACTCCCAGACCCTGGACTAACCTAACTGACCCTCTAAACCCTCCTGACCCTCTCTCTAAACCTCAATGAACTAAACAAAAACAAAAACTGAGCTTATAATAAAACCAAAAATAAAATAAATAAAACTGAAACCAAAATAAAATAAAATGTTAAAAAAAAAATAAAACCTAAACCTAAGCCTAAAATAAAATAAATAAACTATAAAATAAACTAGAATAAAGATAAATAATAACCTAAATAAACTAAAAAAAATAAAATAAACCTAAGAATAATAAACCAATATAAAATAAAAAACAATAAAAAATAAAATAAACCTAAAAACCTAAAATAAAGAAATTAAAACTAAATAAAACTTAAATCTCAAAATAAACCTAAAATAAAATCTAAAATAAATAAAAAAATAAAATCTAAAACTAAAATAAAAAAAACATAAAACCTAAAATAAAAATAAACTAGAAATAATTAAAATCTAAACCTACAATTAAACCTAAGCTAAATATAATAAAATAAACTTAAAGCTAAACCTAAAAAATAAACTAAATTAAAAAACCTAAACTAAAATAAATAAAACTAAAATAAAAAAACTAAATTAAATAAAAATATAAAATAAACATAAATTTAAAAATTAAAATAAACTAAAATAAATAAAAATAAACCTAAATCTATCGATT
Source organism: Cymbidium sinense (assembly GCA_021442155.1). Taxonomy (NCBI): domain Eukaryota; kingdom Viridiplantae; phylum Streptophyta; class Magnoliopsida; order Asparagales; family Orchidaceae; genus Cymbidium; species Cymbidium sinense. The sequence continues at coordinate 26,165 of JAKCPB010001225.1, read as the reverse complement.
TTCTTAATTTAAAAAGAAAACCCCTATACCCTAAGCTAGCTCTAATCCCTAAATACCTTAAACACTAAACCCTAAACCCTAAACTAAAACTAAACCCTAAATCCTAACCAAAACCTAAACCAAAAAAAAACCTAAAACTAAACCTAAACTAAATAAAACCTAAAAAAATACCCAACTAAAAAATAAAATAAAACTAAATTAAATAAAATACACTAAGGAAAATAAATAAAATCAAAAATAAAATAAAACTAATAAAATCCATAATAAAATAAAATTGAAATTAAAAGAAAAAATAAAATAAACCTAAAATAATAAAATAAAACCTAAAAATAAACCAAAATAAAATATGAATAAATAAATAATAAAATAAACCCAAATCAAAAAACTTTTGCAAAATAAAAAATAAAATAAGCAAAATAAAATAAACTAAATAAAATAAATAAGGCCCTAAACCTACAACACTAAACTTGACTACTGAGCCATAATCCACTACCCAAAACCCACCCTGGGCTAAAACCACAAGGCATAATCCACCCTAATTCTAAAACAATCTTGACCTACCACAGGCCACTGAGCCTAACATAATCAATCCTGATCCTATTTCTACTAACCTAGCCCTGACCACTATGGCACTGACCTGACTCTAATCCACTGACCACTGACCTGACCACTGAGCCCAAACCCTGGGCCATAGCTTTAACCTGAGCACTACCCACAAAATCCTGGGCTACAAATAAACAAATTTAAAATCTACTAAATAAAATAAATGAATACCTACAACTGAGCTAGGCACTAAAATAATAAAATTAAACTAAATAAAATAAATTAAACCTAAACTAAACTAAAATACCACAAAATAAAACTTAAATAAATAACTAAATGCAAAATAAAAAATATAAACCTAATAAAATCAAATATAAACCTAAATATAAACTAAACCTTATAAATAAACCCAAAAATAAAAAAAACAAATAAAATAAAATCTAAAGCTAAAAAATCCTAAAATCTAAAATAAACAAAATAAAATAAACTTAAACTTAAACTAAAATAAATAAAACTCGAACCTTAACCCTAACAAAATAAAATAAAATAAACAAAAATTAAACTTAAACTAAAAAAAATAAAAAATAAACCTAAAATAAAACCTAAAACCTAAACCTAAAATAATAAAAAATAAAAACTAAACTAAATAAAATAAAATTAAAACCTAAACCTAAACCTAAAATATAAATTAAAAAATAAAACTAAACTAAAAGTAAATATAAACCTAAACCTAAACCTAAAAAAAATAAATAAAATAAAAAACCTAAACTAAAATAAATAAACCTAAAGTAACTAAACTAAACTAAATAAAAACAAAAATAAACAAAAATAAAAATTAAAAATAAAATAAACTTATATAAATAAAAAATAAATTAAATTAACTTAAACCTATTGGTTTAATTATTTTTTTTGTAAAAAAACCCTAAACCTAATCCGTAAAATAAACCCTAAACCCTAAACCTAAACAACTACCATACCAAACTACTAAAATAAAAAAACTAAGCTTTAAACTAAATAACTATAATATTAAATAAAACCAACTCTAAAAAACCTAAAATAAATAAACCTAAAACAAATGACCTAATAAAATAAATAAAATATATTACTAAACCACTCTCCACCTCACTAAACACCTCTAAACCCTACCTCTGAGCCTGACCACCCTCCTCTAGATCCCACATCCCACCCTCCTAGGCTAATGACTCCCTGGGCTCTCCCTCACTGATCTTGGGCCCTGGGCCCTGACCTGGGTGATCTGATCCCTGACCCTTACTCCTCTCCAGGTCTTAAACTAAAACCTCCTGATGCTGACCTGGGCGCTCCCTCCACTACCTAATAAGATCCTGGGCCCTGACCCTACCACAAAAACCCTGAGCCACACCTATAAAATGGCTCTAACTCTTTGAAAACCCAAACCAAACCACTGGGAACTAAAATAAAATAACCTAAATAAACTAAACTAAACCTAACCTAAATCCCAAACCCTAAAAAACTATAAACCTTAAAACCCCAACCCTAAAATCGTGAGCCCTAAAATAAAACTTAAACCTACTAGAAACCCCAACCCCAAACCTAAACCCTAAACCTAACCAACTTAAACCTAAACCAATTAAAATTCCCTCTTCCTCTCATCTCGGCCGTGGCTCTCTTTGGCGATTTCATGTTCCCTTTCATTTTTCTTGTGGTTTGGCCACTCCTCACTTAGATCATATTTTTTGGTTTATTGCTCTTTTTAATTAAATGTGATTTTTCCTTGATCTATAATGGCGAGCGCTTTTCGTCACGAGCTCTCATTGAACTTGGAGGTGTCTAAGCCTTTTCTACAAGGTAATTTGGATCGACTTCATCCATTCTCTTCTTGTCAAGTCCTTCAAGGATGCATTATCTGGTAAGAACACTTACTCTAATACTTCAGTTAACTTAATCTCAACTTCCTTCCATGGTATGCCGGCTATAATGTGCTCAGATCTTGATGTGGAAAAATTGGCAAAGCCCTTTGAATTTTCTTTAGTTGCAAAATTTTCCTTACATCGCCCGACTCTTGACAATATCTAATCCTTCTTTCATAGCCTAAAGCTTTTGAGAGTTTTCACTATCGGGTTTATCGATCCTAGGCATATCCTTATTCAGCTATCGAATAATTTAGACTACTCAAGAGACTATGCTCATCACTCCTACTTTGTGTACAATTGTCAAATGAGGCTCTTTAAATGGTCACCTCTTTTTGATGTCAAAGAGGAATCCCCTATTGTTCCTTTATGGCTAGCCTTTCCATACATGAGGATACATTATGTTACCCTTCAAGTCCTATTTGTGGGTGGGGCTCTCTTTGGTAGGCCCCTTCAAATTGATCAAGCCACCATTGAGATCTCATCCATGGGTTGCATGTCTTGGTTGAGATTGATATTACCAAAAGTACCTAAAGAAGTTTGGATCTGTTTTAAAAATTTTGCATTATAATGAAAAGTGGAATTTAAAATTTTCTATTTTTTGCACACCTTTGTAAGATCCATGGTCATGATCACTCGAATGCTTTGTGTTACACCCTAATATTATAAGAATAAATTATGGATCTAATCCCACGAAATGAAAAAACCAATAAGTTCTTATGTGCCTAAAGCTACTCAAAATGGAACTCACCCTCTACCTAGTCCTTTATCTAGATTTGCCTATTGGAGAACAATCGAGCGGTAAAATAATGATATTGAGGTTTGTGAGGAAACTAATGATAACTTAATTAACGTTACTCCTACTTGTAATAATTTGGCATCACAAGACAATCCCTTGACTCATATGAACCATAATGGTGATTTGAATGGGAATCTCAAGTTGGATCAAAATCTCAAAACTAATTCTGGAATTATTCTGAAAAATGTTGATACTTTGGTGACGAACCAAAATATGAATAATCATCATGGAAATGCGAATGAAATTTGTGATATTAATGGTGTCACAACCTCTCCTTCTATTACCCTACAGAGTGATATCCATGTTAATCCAATTTCTCAACCTAACTCTAATCGAAGAAGGAGAAATCACCATTAGAATGCTGAATCGCTCTATTACGAATATCACCAACCACTCCCTTTCTGATGGAGATACATTGGACATAGATAGTCCTTTTCAAACTATTATTAAAAAAAATCCCTTAAAACTAGAATGTTCACTAATAGATCCATTAGAACCAGTCGATCTTCTCTAACTTCCCATAAAATAATTGCTTCATGCTTTCTTTTCTTCTCCTTCAATTTTTCTGTTATCTCTTTTCTTTTCCTTCCACCTTATTATGATCAATTTTTTTATTTGGAATGTTCGGGGTATTGAGACTCTCACTATCTGTAATCATGTTAGGAGCCTTTGTCGCACTCATAACATAACCTTAATTATTGTTATTGAGACATTCATTCACTCTTCTAAGATCACCCATGTTGCTAGAATGCTTGGCTTTCAAAATTTCTTTTATAATATTAGTAATAAAATTTGGTGTTTTTGGAATAATTTAATCAACATTTCTATCCTTGATGATCTTAAACAATTGGTTAATGTTCAAATCTCATTAGGTGAATTTTCTGCTCTTGGTTCCTTTATCTATGCTTCTTGTAATAGAGCTAGTAGGAACATCCTTTGATCTTAAGAACCTTCACCTCCTCGGTTAACAAACCCTGTTGGTTGGGGTGATTTCAACACTATATGCATCCTCGAAAGAAGGGGAGGCTGCTCTCCTAACATCCATTCCATGGAAGATTTTTTTAATATGATCCTCGATTGCAACTTGATTGATATTGGTTTCTCTGGTTCCGACTATACGTGGCATAACTCTAGACTTTGGTAGCGGCTTGATAGGACCTTCTTTAATTCCCTTTGGATCAATCAATGGCCCCTCACATTTGTTGAGCATTTGAGCAGAACTTTGTCTGACCATACTCCACTTTTGATCTCTAACAAAACTTCTTCTAGTAATCTTTCCTCCCCTACTCCTTTTAGATTCCAAAATATGTAGACCCAATATCGTGATTTCATTAATGTTGTTTCCATTAATTGGATGACCCCTATTCACCCAGAAAATTTTGTTAAAGGCATGATTCAGCTTTGGCTTAAACTCAAAAGACTTAAACAAAACCTAAATTAGTGGAACAAGCATCATTTTAAAATCCTTTTTGCCAACCTCAAAATTAGGGAACAATTAGTTTGCTCCCTTGAAGATGTTGTCTTAACTGATCCTAGTAAGCTTGATGAGTTGAACACTGTTAAAGATAACTTGATAAATTATCAGAATATGGAAAAAACCTACTGGCATCAAAAGATTGCTAGCAAACATATTGTTGATGGTGACAAAAATACAAGGTATTTCCATGCTCTCTTAAAAAAAAAGGAAAGCCTTAAACTCTATTCAAAAAATCAAAAATATTAACAGTAGCTGGATCACTGATAATAATAAAATTAAAGATTCTATCAAACCACATTTTCAAAATTTATTAAACATCAACCCTCCCTTAGAAGCCCTCTCCAACACACACCTGATCCCATTTATGATTACTAATGATGAAAATTATTTACTCACTTTGCATCCTACGAAAGCTGAGATTAGTAGTACTCTCAATAGCATGAATACTGACTCTGTTGCTGGCCCTGATGGCTACACGACCCATTTCTTTTAGCATTGTTGGCCTTTTATTAAGTCTGACCTTGTTGATGCTGTTGTTGATTTCTTTGATGGCAGCTCTTTACCTAGATACTTTTCTAGCACTTCAATTATCCTCATTCCCAAAACCAATAATCCTAATTCTTGGGGAGATTTTAGACCTATCAACCTTTGCACCTTCTTTCAAAAGCTCATTGCTAAATTAATTAATAATAGGATAAGTCTGCTACTCCCTAAAATTATTGCTCCTAACCAAACTGGCTTTGTTAAAAATAGAGCTATATCTGACAATATCCTTCTAGCCCAAGAGCCGATTCATGACATTGATGTTCCTACTAGAGGTGGCAACATCCTCCTCAACTGGACATCTCTAAAGCTTTTGATAACCTCTCGTGGGATTTCCTCTTTCAAATCTTACATTGGTTTGGGTTTTCTGATAATTTCATCCGCCTTATCAAAAACTGTATTACCAATGTTTGGTTCTATATTATTATGAATGGTGAGTCCCTAGGTTTCTTTACTTCAAGGCATGGCTTGAGACAAGGAGACCCCTTTCACCCTCTCTTTTATTATTCTTTGTTGAATTTCTTTTAAGAGCCTAAATGATCTTTTCAATAAAATCATACCATGTTTTTAAAACTCATGGTGGTCTCCTATTTCTCATCTCAATTTTCTTTGATGATTTTATAATCTTTTGCTATGCCTCTATTCACACATTAAAACTATTAAGAACCTTTTAAATGAATTTGGCAAAAAAGTGGTCTCTTTCTCAATGAAGGAAAATGTTATTTCATTCCTTCACTAAAATCTACCAATAGGCTCCAAATTTCGAATTACTAATTTTTTAGCAAATCAACTTCCTAATTATCTCGAGCTCCACTTTTTTAAAGGTCAGAAAAGATCTCATCTTTTTGATGATCTTATCCAAAAATCTCTAATAAAATTTCTGTTTGGGAATTTCATTTACTCTCTTTTGGTGGTAGGCTCACCTTGATTAAGAACACTCTTAATTCCATGCCTTTATATCTCATCCAAACCATTGTGCTGACCATTTCTATCATTAACAAAATTGAGCGTCTCCTTAACAAATTTTTCTGGGCTCTCATAACTCCTCTAAAAGAATGCACTGGACCTCTTGGTTGAAAAATTATGGCAATCTAGCTGAAGGTGGTCTTGGATGTAAGCCAATCAAAGAAGCTATCACTGCCTTTCCCTATAAAATCTGGTAGAATTTTAGAAATAATAATAGTCTTTGGGCTAATTTCATGACTGCTAAATATTGTCAGGATAACAACCCCCTCATTTGTCCCTATAAAGAGGGAGACTCTCCTATTTGGAAAAGACTTTATTCCGTCAAATGGGATGCATAATCCTTAATTTTTGGTGGGAATAACTCTGGCTCCTCCTTCTTTTGGCAAGATAACTAGAGTGGATGTGGTTCCATTGATGACTTACTCTCTACCCATTCCACTGCCGCTATTAAAGTGAAATCTTTCTGGCAGAATAATATGTGGAACAATAGTAAGCTTATTGATTATATTCCTTCTTTTCTCTTGAAGAAATTTACTACTATTATTATCATCCCTATCAATCAAGATCAGATCCTTTTTAAGCTCTCACAGAATGGTGATTTCAATATTAAAAATGTTTGGCTTCATATTAAAGAAACTCATGATTCTTCCAATGTGTTTCTCAAACTTTGGAATAACACTATCCCTACTTCTTATTATGTTCTTACTTGGCATATTTTGAAAAACTTCATCCCTGTTGACTCCTTGTTGTGGGGTAAAGGTTTTCAATTACCTTCAAAATGTAAATCTTTCACATTGAGAATGTGAATCATGTCTTTATTAGAGCCATTGCTTCTAAACTTTGGATTTGGTATGATGATCTCTTTAACATTGTCATTTTCAATGGCTCCCTAACTTTATATCAACTTTTGAAGTTTATTTTGACAACACTATTAAAGGTCACATTAAAGTCATAACTGCTATCACTCTTATTTGGTTCATATGGTTGGACAGAAATGATGCAAAATATTGTGAGATCCCCATGAACCACATGAGGATAATTGCTAGAATTAAAAACAAAATTCATGACTTGTTTAATGCCAATCTCATTCATTACAACCAATTCAAAGGTTGTAAATTTGTGGCCAATAAACTGGGTCTTAACTTACCAGATCAACCCTACTGTAGAAATGGCAAGATTGTTTATTGGGTAAATCCTCATGATCATACTATTAAAATTAACATTGATGGCTTTGTATCTATAAAGGTTCAGGTTGTGGTGGCATTTTCAGAAATCTTAATGGTAAAGTCCTATGTGCTTTTGCTTACCCCCTTAATTCTTGCTCTATTTCTTTTGTTGAGCTTATGGCAGTGTACAAAGCTCTTGAGATTTGCCTCCAAAATGGTTGGCTCAATATTTGGATTGAGGTGGATGCCCTTTTGTTGATTGATCTTTTAACTTTCACCAAAATGAGCAACACTGAATTGTAATACCTTCTCAAGCAAACTAAAGCTCTTCTTACCCAATTTACTTTTAACATCACTCATGTATGGCATGAGGGTAATGCATGTCTTGATTACCTTGCCAATCACAGCTAGATTGGATGGTATAATCTTCTTTGATCAACTCACCCTACCCAAACATTTGCATGGCTTGGTTAATTTGGACAATACTGGGCTCCCTTCTCTTAAAAATTAATCTAACTTATGGGATTGATCTGGTTCAATATATGTTTAACTGAATGCCCATTTTATATTCAGTGTTATTATTCTCTTGGTTTTTGCTGATATTTCACCCGGATACTACTTGCTATTTTGATTTTTGTGACATGTGTTGTTGGTTTAATTGCATTTCCTTTAATTAGGGGCTTCCTGCTTTTGTTACTTACATTGATAAAGTGTTGATGTACCTCTCAAATTTGCTGATGCATCATCCTAATACTCCCACTTGGTCAATTCTTGGTTCTAACATGCTTGGTTTACTATCCCAATCTTGATTGGGGTCTTACTTTCAATCCCTCCATTGTTAATGATAAGGGGTCTACTCATTACTGGAGGGAGATATACTACTTAATGCTCTATTTGTTGATGCTATATTTTTTGATCAATAGGGACATATTTCTTTCCTTTTTCTAGAATTATAATCTAGGATCCTTGCATCAATGCTTAACAATATCCTCTGTTTTATAGGGATCTAACTTATCGATATTCTTCTCCTTATTATGGATTGGAATTACCTCAATTTCTAATTTTAGTGATGTGGGATTAGCTAGCATTAAATTTTTGTGTCTTCTTGGTTATCAAAGATGAAGCTTGGAGCAACTTAGCTATGTTGTATCAAGGTTACTTCCTGTTTCTTATGTAGGATGCAATATTTATTGATGTTTTAATGTTTGGTTGTTGGATTTTGGGCCTTTTTTCATATTGCTCTTAGGGTTGGTTTCAATGGTAATTGCTAATCCTCTTCCCATCTTGTATGGTAGAATCCACTTCTTTTATTGTAATTAATATCTATTTGGTAACCTTCTAGTTTTTGGTAGTTTGTTATATTTTATCTTGACTAACTTTGTTGCTTTTCGGTACATCCATAATCTATTGTCTTCTCCCCTTTAGATCTGTTATAATTGTGCACAACACTATGATTACCCAACTACATAATTGGATTTTAGCTTCTGCTTCTGGGGTTTTGGATTGTCTTGATCAGCTGGACCTTTTTGAGGTTATTGAATGGTTGCTGGCTTTTGCTTTGTTGCTTGTCTCTTTTATTAGCTTTTGGTCTGCTGCTGATCGTCTCATTTTAGCTAGCTTTGGCCTGATCCTTTCCCTATCCTTCTAGGACTTTACTTTTGTTTTGTATATTTGCATTGTGGGTTTTGGCCATTTTGCTCTTAATTATCTTCTTGGTTGTTGGATGATCTGGATCCTAGACTCCTCTATTCAGCAAGCTATTTTTGGGGTTGTCCTCCTTGTCCAGCAGGGTGCCTTTGGAGTTGCTTTGTTGTTTGCTTTGGGTAACCTATTTCTTCAAACCTGCTAGGAGAGTGTATGTTATCTCCTATTTATCCTTTTCTCCTTGCAGGTTTGGACTTTCTTAATGGTTTTTCAGTTTGATTTCTATCAGGGTCTTTTTGTTGGTTCTTTCTGGGTTTTATCTAAGGCATTGTCTATTTTGTATTAGGTGGATCTTTGGCCAACTTGCTATTCTTTATTATCTTGTTTGTTGGCTTCTCTAGATCTTTGATTCCTTTGTTCAGCTAGTTGCTTTTGGGGTAATCTTTCTTGTTCTAGGTGTTGTTGTTTTCTTGCTTTGGCTAATTTATTTTCCCTTCTGCTAGAATGTGTTTTCTTGTTTCTTATCTCCTTTGATCGGGTTTTCTTCATGGCTTCTCATTTTTTACCCGTGGTTGTGGGTTTAGTCACTATTTTCCATTGGAAGGATTTTCTTGGGCTGCTGATTTCACTCTTGCTGCATTTTACTCACTTGCCTTGTAGACCTTTTCCCTTTATTTGGAAAGAATCTTCCATTTTGATGGGGTTGGTTGTTGGCCAACTTGCTTCTATCTTGGTGGTTATTTTGTTATAAATCATTGAATCTTATGTTGCTCTTGCTGGTTGTCTATCTTTTTGACTGATTTTGATGTTATTTTGCTTAAATTTGGTAGGGGTAATAATTGCATTATTGCTTCCACTGATGGCCTTTGGATATTTAGATCCTTTATCAAGCGGGGATGTCTTTATGGTTCCTATTTTCTGCTCATTCGTTATGGGCTTTGGGTGTTTCTTTGTTATCATATCCCTTTTTCCTTCTTCTTATCATTTGTTGTCCTCCCATTTTGGTGGTCATTTGGGCTTGGGGTATCTTTCCCTTATCCAATGGGTTGTTTTTTATGGTTGTTGGTCATTTCTTACTTGATTATTGGCTTTTGGGTTTCTTTATTTAGCATTTGGTGACTTCATATCTACTATTTTTCCCTCTAGCTTATGCTGCATTTGTGCAAATCATTGTGACTATACTTTTGCCTCTCTTGATTTTAATTTTTGCATTATTTAATCTCATTGGGTGGATTTATGGTCACCTTGCTGGCTATTACTCTCAGGATTGTTGGCTGAACTGGATTAATGAGTTTGATCATAAGGAAACTATTTTTGTGGTGTTATCTCTGATTGTCTTTTACTGGATTTGTCTATGGTGGGGAGAAGCCCTTTACCTGTTTCTTCTTATCTGCTGTTGTACTTCCATTTCTTGTGGTAATTTGGGCTTGGGGTACATTGTTTCCCTTTATAATTGTTGTTCTTAAGGAGGTTGTTAGAGTGCATTACTTCATTCTTTGCTTATCTTTTGATGGGAAATAACCACGCTTAATTACTGTTTACCAAGAATGTATATTTATTAATGTCCTGAGATTGAATGGGGTTAATTCCTTGCTCTTGTCTTTACTGGTGGTTTGCAGCAGATTTCAAAATTTGTTGTTTATTATCCTTTAGATCTGGTTTCTAGTATGGATGACCTAACATTGATGGCTCTCTTACATTTGAGTTGGGATTATCATGCAATGGAGCCTAATATGATGACATATATTTGGCATGGGATCCCTTACCCACTTTTCTCTTCTTGCTCTTTCCACTTATGTCTGATTTTGTATTCTTCTAGGTATTTTAGCTCAAAAGATCTTCATCAAATGGCAGCTATACAAGTTTGTTGGTTATGATGGATATGATGCTTTCACTCCATTTTGGTTTGGTAGTAGCTCTTGTGTAACCCTTCTTTGAAGTTTGGATGCTCATATTTGCATCGCCCCAACTTGTGTGTGAGCAGCCTCCTCATCCCACTTCTTTATTATTACTATTTTGATTTTCACTTTAACATTTTCTCTTACTTTAAGCTCTAACTTCTTCCGTCACAATCTTGCGGTGCTTTTATCTTTTCTCTTGCAGGTTGCTCCATAGTGTCATGCATTCTCACTTCCTGCAGAACATTGGCCCTCATCCTTCATTTGCTTACTTTTGTTAATCACTTTGTATCTTTTGCTTGCTTTACTCTTTTCTTTTGCTTCTGGATGTACTTAGATGGGGATTACTCCCTAGGGCGATTGTAGCTCTTTGAGCAATAGTTTGAGTTTATCCCTTTAAGGACCTTTTTTTGTGGATAAAATTCCCTATGGTTTCCCAAAAAAAAAAAAAAACCCTAAAATCCTAAAACCTAAAACTTAAATGAAATAAAACATAAAAATAAAATAAATAAAAAACCTAAAACTAAATAAAATAAAATAAAATAAAAAACTTAAACTAAAACCTAAACCTAAACCTAAACCTAAAAAATAAAAATAAAAAAATAAAAATTAACCTAAAATAAAATAAAATAGAAACCTAAACTAAACTAAAAAAATAAAAGAAACCTTAAAATAAAATACCCAAATAAAATAAAAACTAAAAGTAAAATAAAAGTAAAATAAAATAAAATCTAAATAAAAACCAATACCTAAAAAATAAACCAAAGCATAAACCCTAAACTAAAAAATACTAAACCTAAAATAAACAAAATAAAATAAACCTAAACTTAAACTGAAATAAACTAAATTAAAATAAATAAAGTATACCTAAACCTAAAATAAACTAAACCTAAACCCTAAACTAAATAAAATTAAATAAACTAAAAATAAACCTAATCCTAAAATAAAAATATAACCTAAAATGAAACATAAAATAAAAACCTAAACTTAAACATAAAAATTAAAATAAAAAAAAAAACATTAACCTAAAAAAAAAAAAAAAAACCTAAACCTAAAAAATAAAATAAAATTAAAACTAAACTAAAAAAATAAAAATAAACATAAACATTAACCTAAGAAATAACCTAAAATAAATAGACTTAAATTAAATAAACAAAACTAAATAAAGAAAAAAAACTTAAATAAAAATAAAAATTTAAAAACTTAAATAAATAAACAATAAACCAAATAAACCTAAACCTATCAATTTACTTAATTTTCTTTTTAAAAAATCCCTAAACCCTAAACCTTAAACCCTAAAACCTAAATCCTAAACCCTAAAATATAAAGCCTAAAAACCCTAAACCCTAAACCCTAAACTTACCATAAACCTTAAATCCTAAACCTTAAACACTAAACACTCAAAACCCAAAACCCTAAAGCCAAAACACTAAACAATAAACCCTAAACCCTAAACTGTAAACCCTAAACCTTAAAATCGTAAACCCTAAAACAATAAACCCTGAACCTTAAACCCTAAACCCGAAATCATAAAAGCCTAAAAACCTAAACCTAAACTAAATAAAAAGTAAAAATATTAGAAATATAAAACCTAAATCTAAATAAAATAAAAAATAAAATGAAATAAAAACCTAAACTAAAACTTAAACCTTAACATAAAAACTTATTAAAATTTAAAATAAAAACTAAACTAAAATAAAATAAATAAGAACTTAAACTAAACTATGAAATAAATTAAACCTAAAATTAAAATAAATAAAATAAAACTAAATGAAAATAAAAAATAAAATAAACCTAAAATAAAATAAAATAAAAACTAAATAAAAATCTAAACCTAAAAGTAAAACCTAAAAATAAATAAAAAATAACACTTAAACCTTAAACTAAGAAAAAAGAACCTAAACCTAAAATAAACAAAATGAAATAAACCAAACCCTAAACTATAATAAACTAAACTAAAATAAATAAAACCTAAACCTAAACCTAAATTAAACTAAACCTAAACCAAAAAAAAATAAAAGAAACTAAAAATGAACCTGAACCTAAACTAAAAAATAATACTTAAAAATAAACCTAAAATAAAAACCTAAAACCTAAACTTAAAAAGATAAATTAAATAAACAAAAAATAAATAAACTAAACTAAAATAAATAAAAATAAACTAAATAAACCTAAACCTACTTAATTTTGAAAAATAAAAAAATCAAATCAAATAAAACTAAACCCTAAACCTACAACCTAAAACTAAATCTAAACCCTAAAACCCAAAACCTAAAACCTAAATAAAACTAAACCTAAAACCATAACCCTAAACTAAAAAAACCTTAAAACTAATCCCTAACCCTAAATAAACTAAATTAAATAAAATAAACAAGAGTGCCAAAAAACCTAAAAAAACCTAAACTAAAACTAAACAAAACACAAAAAATAAAATAAATAAAATAAACTTAAACTAAATAATATAACATAAAATAAATAAAACTAAATAAAATAAACCTAAATTAAAAAATAAAAAAACCTAAAAAGATAAAAAAAACCTAAAGAAAATAAAATAAACTTTAAATAAAATAAAATAAACCTAAATAAATAAAAAATAAAACCAAAACTAAAATAAACTTAAAATAAAACACAAAATAAATAAATAACACAAACTAAACTAAAAAAAAATAAACCTAAAATAATAAAATAAAATAAACTCCTAAACTAGATAAACTACTAAAAGAAAATAAAACCTAAACTAAATATAAATAAACTAAAAAAATAATAAAATAAACTATAAACTAAGCTTAAACTAAAAATAAAATAAATAAACCTAAAAATAAAACCTAAAACCTAAAGCTAAAATAAAATAAAAAACCTAAATATAAAATAAACCTAAACCTAAGATATAAAATAAAAAATAAAACTAAAATAAAAAGTAAACATAAACTAAAATAAAATAATAACTAATAAAATCTAAACTAAATAAATAAAATAAATATAAATAAAAATTAAAAATAAATAAATTAATATAAATAAAATAAACTAAATAAATAAACAAACATAAACTATTGGTTTACTTAATTATAAAAAAAAACTAAACACAAAACCACAAAACTAAGAAATCAAAAACTAAATAAGCCTACAATGGACTAAACTAAAACTAAATCATAAACCTAAACTCTAAAAACTCTAAATACTAAATGCTAAACCTAAACCCTAAACCTAAAAATAAACCCACAAAATCACAACCTAATTAAAACCACAAATATTAAACCTCAACCTAAACCAAACTAAAAGTAACTAAATAAATTAAAATAAAACTAAACCTAAAACTTGATAAACCTAAACTTAAACCTAAACCTAATAATAAACCTTGGCGGGACATCATTAAAGGCTCAATCTAGATCTAGATGGATGAATGAAGCGAACTCATGATGGTGGGGATCTAGAGTCTTGGTTGATAACAAGGTGGTGGTTAGGCGGTGTTTATGGAGGCACTGGAGGTTCTGACCATGGTGGTGGTGGAGGATCGAGGATATGACGATCCCTAATGCTTCAAATGGGGGAGAAACTTAAGAACAACTGATTTGATTTACTACTTATGGAACTGTGTCTTTACATTAGAGACTATTCTAGTTATCAACAATTTTTTATTTTCTCTATGCATGCTCATTTTTTATCTATGTCATAAACTGTCTTATAAAACTTGGTGTGTTGCTTGGTTGATGAAATAAAGAAAAATGTTGAATATGAATTTGTTCTCTACTAAAATAAAACCTAAATCCTAAATAAAATGAACCTAGACCTAAAATAACCCTCAACCCTAAACCACAAAATAATAAACCACAAATAAACACAAACCTAAAACCTTAAATCTTGAATAACTGATAACCCAACCCTCACTACTAAAATCCCAAACCTACCCAAACACTAATAACCCTACCATAACATTACCCCAAAACCACATGCCAAACTACCCTAAAAAACTACTTATAAAACTAAATAAATAAAAAACTTAAACCTAAATAAATAATAAAATAAAACTACTAAAACCTAATGAACTTATAAATAAATATAAAATAAATATAAAACTAAACTAAACTAAAAATATAAATTAAAACCTAAATAATAAAACTATGTAAATAATAAATAAACCTAAATTAAAATAATTAAAACTAAATAAACCTAAACTAAATAAAAATTTAAACCTAATAATATAAGATAAAAAACTAGCTAAAATAAAACTAAACTTAAAATAAACAAAATAAAATAAACTAAACTACTAAAATAAATACAAAATAAATAAACTTATAAAATAACTAAACTATAAAATAAAATAAAAGAATACTTAGGCCTAAACTAAAATAAATAAACCTAATAAAACAACTATAAAATAATAATACCTAAACTACTAAAATAAAACTAAACTAAACCAAAATATATTAATACTAACTAAAATAAATACCTAAATAAAATAAATATAAAATAAAATAAAATAAACAAAATAAATTTAAAATAAAATATTCTAATATAGATAAAAATAAATAAAATGAACCTAAAAGGTTTGCTTGATTTTTTTCTTTTAAATAAACATAAAAATAAACCCAAAACCTACCTAATCTAACCTGCCTGACCCTAAACTATGACCTTAAACCAAAAACCTAAATCCTCTAAAAACTCTTAACTGGCCACATACCCTAACCATACCACACTAACCCAAACTCACAAACCACAAGAAACCTAACACTAATCCCAAACCTAAACTCAAACCTACTTAAACATAAAGTAACTAAATAAATTAAAAAAATAAAAACCCTAAAACTTGATTAACTAAAAAACCTAAGAAGTAAGATGAGAACCTTGATGGGGAACATGAGTCACCATGAGATCTAGATATATGGCTGGAGCTAAGAAGCGATAGCTCGTAGAGGTGGTGATCTAGAGGTCTTGGTGGATATGGAGGTGGTGGTGAGCATTGGTGGTAGTTATGGAGGCCGATGAAGGTTATAGCCATGGTGGTGGTGGGCAGAGATCAGGGATATGATGATGGATCCTACTCGAGAGGCAGGGGTCGATGGGAAATAAGCGAAGAGCGGTCGATCCGATCTAATACTTAT
Organism: Cymbidium sinense; assembly: GCA_021442155.1. Classification (NCBI taxonomy): domain Eukaryota; kingdom Viridiplantae; phylum Streptophyta; class Magnoliopsida; order Asparagales; family Orchidaceae; genus Cymbidium; species Cymbidium sinense. Next base: position 10,141 of record JAKCPB010001225.1, on the reverse strand, counting down.
GGAGCGTGTCTTTGATAGAGGCGATTCTAGTTATCTAGGATTTTGACTTTCTATAAGTGTGCACATTTTTTTTATCTATAATGTAAACTGTGTCTTAGAAAAGTATGTTTCTTAGTTGTTGAAATCAAAAGAAGAAATGTTGAATTTGAATTTATTCTCTTTTAAAAAAAACCAAAAAGAAACTTAAAAAAAAAAAAAACTTAAAATATAAAACCTAAATCACCTTAAAATAAAATAAACCCTAAAACCACAAAATAAAACTAAGCCCAAAACACTACTAAAATACCACTAAAAATCTAAACCCTAAACCCTAAAGCCTAAACTAAAATAAAGCTAAAGGAAAATACTAAAAGAAAATAAACTAAATAAAATGTAAAAAATAAAATAAATTAAAACTAAAATAAAATAAAAAAATAAATAAAATAAAAAAAACTAAACTAAAACAAAACTAACTACATACCTAAAAGAAAATAATAAATAAAATATAATAAATATAAACCAACTAATAGATAAAATATTAACCTAAATCATAAAATAAACTAATAAACTACCTAAAAAAATACTTAAATAATAAATGATAAAAACTAAAGAAAACCTACAAGATCAAAATAAAATAAACTACCAAAACTAAAGATATACATAAAACTTAAACTAAAAAATGAACTAGATAAAACTAAACTAATTAATACCAAAAGATAAAATAAACTAAGTAAATAAAATAAATAAAAATAAAATAATACTAGGTTGTGTAATAAGCTAAAATAAACTAAATGCTAAATAAACTACCTAAATAAAAAATAAAATAAAAATAAAACCCACTGAAATCCTAAGCCACCAGATCTGGACCACTGATCTGCCCACAGGCCTGGGCCAAGGCCACTGAGCCCTAAAACCTGGGCCACTAGGCCCCAGCCCTGAAACTGAGCCTAACCACATGAATAGCCTGGGCCATGGGCCCCAAACACTGAGCCCTAGACCTAATAAAAAAATTAAAGAGAGCCTAAATAAAAATTAAGATAAATGATAACACCTAATAAATTAAAAATAATAAATACACTAAACTTCTAGGCTGATCATAAATAAGATAAAAATACTAATTATAATATAAAATAAACTACTAAAATATAAATAAAACTAATAATAAAATAAAAAAATAAAATAAAAACTAAATAAAATAAAATAAAAAATGGACTAATAATAAAAACAAAAAGAAAAGCTAAAAAAATAAACTAAAATAAAAAAAAAACAATAAAATAAACAAACCTAAACTAAAAAAAAATAAACTAAACTAAAATAAATAAAACTAAACTTAAAATAAATAAAGGTTAAAACCTAAAATAAAATAAAATAAAATAAACCATAATTAAACCTAGTAAAATAAAAAAAAAATAAACTTAAAATAAAAACTAAAACTTAAACTAAAAATAAAATAAAACCACAAACCTAAACTTAAAATAAAAAAATAAAATAAAATAAACTAAACTAAAAAAAATAAACATAAACTAAATTGAAACCTAAAAATTAACAAAATTAAAACTAAGCTAAAATAAATAAACCTAAAATAAATAAACTAAACTAAATAAAATATAAAATAAAATAAAAGAAAAATAAAATAAACTAAAATAAAATAAAATAAATAAATAAACTTAGACTCTTGGTTTATAAACCTAAGAACCTAAACCACAAATAAGACCGACTGAAAACCTAAATAATAGACTAAACTCTAAAATCCTGAAACCACAAACTAACTAAAATTAAAAACACAACCATGAAAATCATAGGCTTTTAGGCTAAAAAGCTAACCTGACAGGCCTAACTAGGCCTAACCACAAACCTAACAAAACCTAAACTGAATAACTGAAGCCACAAAAACCATAAAACCATTAAAAACTAGACTAAACTAACCCAAGATTAATAAAACTAAAACCTGACTAACCCACAAATGGCCTAAATAAACTAAGCCACTAAAAAAATCTTAACCCAAGAAACTAAATGAATAAAACCTAAAAAGGCTAAATTAAAGGCATAAATAGCCTAAATGAACCAAAATGGGCTAAATGATCACTAGAAAATAAAACTAAAAAGCATAACAAATCCTAAATAAACTAAACTAAAAATGCTAATAAACTAAAAATAAAACTTAAAATGAAGCCTAAACTAAATAAACTTAAAATAAAATAAAATAAAACCTAAACATAAATAAAATAAAAAATACATAAAATAAAAAACTAAAAACTAAACCTAAAAATGATAAAATAAAATAAAATAATTAAATCTAAAACAAAACTCAAAATAAAATAAACCTAAAATAAAAAAAATAAATAAAATAAAAACTAAAAAATAAAATAAACCTAAAATCAATAAAATAAAATAAATAAAACTTAAACTAAAATAAAATAAAATAAAACATATAAAATAAAATAAAAATGAAACTAAATAAAAAACAAAACCTAAAATAAAAATAAAATAAACCTAAACCTAAAACTAAGCATAAATAACCCTTAAACTAAAATAAAATTAATGAAACTATAAAACTAAAACAAAATAGTAAACTAATAAGGTTAAACTAAAACAGCTAAACCTAAACCAAACCCCAGAAACTAAACTAGGTAATAATAGACAAACCCTGGAAAACTATTAAATAAACTAAATTAACTAACTAATAAACTGACCACAAAACTAGCTAAACTAAAATTGATAACTAAATAACTAATAAAACTAAATAACCTAAACTGAAAAATGAACTAGGCCCTAAACCTAAAGACTAACTAAACTATAAAAAACTAAACTAACAAAACTAACTGAGCCACTAGACCTAAACAAACTAAAAATAACTAAACTAAAAATAATTTAACTAAACTTAAATGCTATTAAACCTAAACAAAGCCCAAACTAAAACTAAAACTAACTAATAAATTAACTGAAATAATTAAACTAATGGCTATAAAACTCTGACCAACTAAACTGACTAATAAAATAAATCTAAATCTGACCCTAAACCTGAAGCTAATAAAAAAAACTAATGAAAAAACTAAAATGAACTACCACTAAATAAAATAACTAATATAATCTAAAACTAAAACTAGGCACTAATGACTAGGCTAATACTATAATCTACTAAAAACTAAATACTAACTAGCTTACTAATGAACTAAAACCAAACCCACAAATAAATTAACTAAACCTATTAATAAACTATAAGATTAATGACTATAATAACTACTATGGCGGGTTAAATAAATGGCTAATAGGCTAAACTAAGAATAGCTAAACTAATGAATAAAGACTAAACCTATAACTAATAAACTGACTAAAAACTAATACTAAACTAGGCTAACTAAACTAATTAAATGGCTAATTATTTATACCAACCCAAGGCCCTGAAGCCAAAACTAAAATAAAACTAAATAAAAATAAAACTAAGCTAAGCTGACATAAATCCTAAACCATACCTAAATTACTAAACTAAAAACATAATTTAAAACTAAAAAAATAAACTAAACTATAGTGACTAAAATAGGAACAACTAAAATGAGCTAATGAACAAATAAACCAACTAGGCCAAAACTAACTAAACTAACTAATAAACTACTAGCTAAAACTAAACTAATAAACTACTAATAAATAATAAAAGAAAGTAATAATAAACTATAAACTAAAATAACCTAAAACTAATTAACTAACTCCAAAACTACTAATTAATAACTAACTAAAACTAAAGGCTAAAACTACTAATAAACTAATTGACTAATTACTCATAATAATACAACACCTATTCTAATAGCTAAACTATACTACTAACTATGAAAACTAAACCTAACAACCACAACTAATAAACTAATGACTAATGCTAACTAAATATAAAACTAGGCTAACTGAGCCTAAACCTAAAATCCACAACCAATATTAACTAACTACTAACTAATAACCTAAAACTAGTAATAATAAACTAATAACTAAAACTAATAACTAAAATAAAAGACTAATGACTATAAAAATAAAATAATAAACTAATAAAATACTAAACTAAAATATAAACTAAACTAATAACTACTAATAATAATAAAAGATAAAATAAAATAATAATAAAACTAAATTAACCTAAAACTAAACCCCAAAACTAAAACATGAGCCATAACTAATCTAGCTAAACTAAAAGCCATAAACTATAATTAGCTAAGCTTAAACCCTAAACTAAGCCCAACAATAAACCTAAAATAAAATAACATGAAGTAAATAATATAACTAACTAAAATTAAAACTAAATAATATAAAACTAATGATAATAAAATTAATGGAATTAATAAGCCCTAAACCTAGAGCTAATAATAACTAAACTAAAAACTAAAATCAATAAACTAAAACCTAAACTAAACTAAACTAGCAACCTTAAATCCATGAATAATTAAACTAATAACTAAAATAATACTTATAAACTAAATAATAAAATGACTAAATACACTAAACTAAACAACTAACTAAAGATAACTACTAGGCTAAACTAATCTAGGCCCTACTTCTAGGCCCAACTAAAATAGACTAACTAAACTAAGACCATACCTAAACTGAACTGGCTACTAAATAAAACTAACTGAGCTAACCAAATGACTAGTAAAACAATAGATAAAATAAATAAACTAACTACTGCTATTAATAAAGACTAATAAACTCAGGCTAGGCTAGGCCCTAAACTTAATAACACCTAACCTAACCAAGGCATTAACATGAGCATTAGGCTAAGACTATAGGATGCTAAAATAACCAACTTAATGACTAGGCTAAATAACTAAAACTCAATAATGAACTATAGCTAATAAACATGAGCCAGGCATATAAACTAAACTGGACTAACTAATAAACAAAACTAAACCTAATAAAGCTAAAGTACACTGAACCCTGAGCTAAAATAACTAAATAAAATAACTAATAAAACTAAATATAAAAAATGAATAATAATTAATAAAACTAAACCCTAACCATGATACTAAAACTAAACTAAAATAAAAATAAACCTAAAACTAAACTAAAATAACTAAATAACTAATAATTAAAACCCTAAACCTAAAATCCTGAAACTAAAGCCTAACTAGCCAATAGACTAAACTAATAAAAATAACCTAAACTAACTAAAAGACTAATTGATTATAAATAAAACTAAACTAAAATAAAATAAAACTAAATTAAAACTAAAACTAAAATAACTAAACCCTAAACCTAAACTATAACTAAAAAATAATAAACTAAAAATAGGCCAATAGATCAATAAACTAAGGCCCTAAACTATAAATAAATAACTAACAAAAGTAATAACCTAAACCTAAAGATAAAACTAACACTAAACCCTAAAAACAAACTAGTAAACTAGTTAAAACTAAATTAGTAGTGAAGCTAAAACTAAGCCCAAATAAAATAAATGATTAATGATAAACCAACTAATTAACTTAAACCTAAAGCTAACTATTAAACCTAAAAACCTAGGCTGACCCTAGGCCTACCAAATAAAACTAATAACTAGTTAAATGATTAACTAAAACTAGACTAAACTAAACTAAACTACCAAACCTATAATAAACTACTAATATAACTAAAGACTAATAACTAGCTGAGCTGACCGCTGACTAATTAAATAAAGCTAAACCTATTAACTAAATTAAAGGCTAAGGCTGGGCTAAATCTAAGAAAGGCCTACTGACTGACTAATAACAGCTAACTTGTCTATTCTAATAAACTAATGATAATAATAACTAATCAGACTACGTAACTAAAACTACTAGTATAATAATAGCTACACTGAGCTACTCTAAATGGCTAAACTAAATAATGAAGATAGTGACCTAATTTAACTAAACTTCCTGAGCCTGACTAAACTAAATAACTAAACTGACCTAAACCTAAATGATAGTAAACTAAAGACAACTGTAAAACTATTAATAATTAAACTATACCCAACTAAAACTAGGCTAAAACCTAAACACTAACTAAAGGCTAGGCTAATAGAAATTAACTAATAATAAAACCAACTAAAACTAACATAAATGACTAGCTAAAGACCTAAACTGGACCTGATACTGAATCTAAGGCCCTAACCATACCCTAAAATGAAAGATGAAGCTAAACTAAACTAACTACCAACCCTAAACTGGGTAAATCTAATTTAAAACTATAAAAGTAACTAACTAAACTAAAGTAATGACTAATAATAATTAACTAATAACTAATAATAATAAACTATTAACTAATACCTAACCCTAGGCAATTAAATTAAACTACAATAACTACTAAAAAACTAATAAAAATAAAAATACTAATAAACTATATAGAAACTTAGCTAACCTGAGCCACAAACCTACTAAACCCTAAACATAAACTAACTATACTAAAAACTACAGTAACTAATTAAAACCTAAATAACTAATACTAACTAAGCTAATGATTAACTAAACTAACTAAATTAAAATAAACTAACTAAACTAATAACTAAAACTTAAACTAAATAATAATACTAATAAAACTAAACTAAATCTATAAAACCTAAACCCAAAATGCTAAAGCAAATTTGCCTTAAATTATAAATCTAAACTAAATAATCCTAAACTACCCTAAACTAAACTACTAATAAATAAGTAACAACTAAACTAACTAAGACCCCAACCACAACCCTGAAATCGGACCCAACTCAGAATAAACTAAAAATTAAGCTAATAAAAAATAAAATACATAAATAACCCTAACCCCCCCCATAACCTAAAATAAATAAAATAAACTAATGGCCCAACTAAACCTAAAAAAGTAATTAAACTAATATTAAAAACATAAACTAAAAGAAACCTAAAAATAAAATAAACTAATAATATAACTAAAATACTAATAAACTAAAACTAAACTAAAAAACTAAACCTAAACTAACTAATTAACTAAACTAAAAACTAGGCTAATAATAACTAATAAGCTACATAATAAATAAAACTAATAAATAAAAAATAGTTATAAAACAATAATACAAACCTAAACTAACTAAAAACCTAAACCTAAGAACTAATAGCTAAAACTAATAAAACCCCAATCATAAAAACCTAACCAAACCTAAACTAAAGCTAAAAAGACCTACTATGACTAACTAAATAAGCTAAACTAACTAACTAACCTAATAATTAAAACTAAACCTAAAAACAACTAAACTAAAACTAAACTAAACTAAAAATAACTAATTAACTAAAATAAAGTAACTAAAACTAAATAACATACCCCAAACTCCCTGACTTACTAAACTAAATAAATTAATGCAACTAAACTAAATAATTTAATAAACTAAACTAACTAATAATTAACAATTAATAAATAACTAAACTAAAAAAACTAATAAATAAACTAATAAAATTAATGCTAATAAAATAAATACAAAAATAAAAATTAATAATAAATACCACAAAACCTAAATATTAAAACTAAACTAAAATAATATACTAATACTAATAATAATAACTAAACTAATAATATCAATTAAAATAAACTAAATAAATAACTAAGAATAATAAACTAATAAACTAATAAAACCTACTAACTAAACTATAACTAGGTAACAGTTAACTAAATGAAGCTAAAATAGAACGGACCTAAAATACAAAGCTAAGCTAAACCTACCCTAAACCTAAACTAATAACTAATAAAATTAAAACTACACACTAATAACTAAAAGCTAATTAACTGATTAACTAAGAAAACTAACTAAACTAACTAAACAAAAAAACCCTAAACCTTAAACCTAAACCTAACTAACTAATAAACTAAACTAACTAACTAAACTAAACTAAACTAACTACTAAACCCTAAACCCTAAACTAATAAAACTAAACCTAAACCCTAAACCCTAACTAAACTAAACTAAGCTTAAAACTAAGCTAAGTAAAAACTAATAATGAAACTAAACTAATAACAAAACTAAACTTAACCTAAACCCCTAAACCTAATAACCTAAAACCTAAACTTAAACCTAAACATTAAACCATAAACCCTAAATTAAAAAACTAATAACTAAACTAAAGATAAATAAACCCACCTAATAAACTAAACTAAACTAAACTTAACTAACTAATAAAGTAAAACTAATATCTAAAATAAAAACATAAACCAAAACCAAATAAACTAAAGTAAAGTAAATTAGACTAACTAATAAACTAAAACTAAACCTAAACCTAATAAACTTACACTCTGAAACCCTACCTAAGCTAACTAAATAAACACTAAACCAATAACTAATAAAAAAAAAACTAAAACTAATTTGCTAATAAAAAACCAAATAATAAAACTGATTAATGCTAAACCCTAAACCATGTGACCTCTAAAACTAACTAAAATAAAAAAAACTAAACCTAAACTACTAAATAACTAACCAAATAACTAATAATAAATAACTACCATAAACCCTAAAACCCTAATAATTAAAACCTAACTAGACTACTAATAAAACTAACCTAAATCCACTAAAACTAATTAATTAACTAATAAAACTTAATATAACTAATAAAACTAAAACTACTAATGTAATAAAACTAAATTAAAACTAAAATAAACTAACTAACTAAAACCCTAAAACCCTAAACCTAAGCTAAACTAATAACTAAACTAAAAACAATAAACTAATATTAATAACTAATTAATTAAACTAAAACTAATAAATAACTAACTAAACTAATAACCTAAACCCAAACCTAAACCTAAACCCAAACAAAACTAAACTACCTAAACCTACTAACCAGTGATAATTAAAACTAAACTAACCACTAAATGCTAATAACTACTAATAACTAACTAATGAACTAAAACTAATAAAATACTAATGATTAGTAATAATTAATAAACTGAATTATTAAAACCTAAAACTAAACTAACCAATAACCTAAACCTAAAACCTAATAACTAAACCTAAACCTGAAAACCTAATTCAAACCTGAACCTAAACCAATCAAACTAAACTAACTAAATTAAAACATTAAAACCTAAAACCTAAACCTAACTAACTAAACTTAAACTAAACTAAACCAAAACCCAATGACCTAAACTAGCAACTAAACTATTAACTAATAATAAACTAATAACTAATGACTAAAATCCTAAACCCTACTTGCTAATAATTAAATAAAACTAAACCTAATTAACTAAAGTAAACTAAAACCAAAACCTCAAAAAAACCTAAACCTAAACCTAAACTAAATAAATAATAACCTAAACCTAAACACTAAAATTAAACTAAATAAATTAATGGCAACTAATAACCAATCACTAAACTAAAACTTAAACTAAACTAATACTAACCTGATAATAAACCTAAACCCTAATCCTTAAACTAAAACTAACTAACTAAATAACTATTAACTGTTAACTAAAACTAACTAAACTAAAACCCTAAACCCTAAACCCTAAACTAAACTAAACTAAACCTAAACCTAAATTCTTATTAATTGTAAAATAAAATAACTAAATAAAAACTATTAATAATAAAAACTAAACCCAAAACTATTAAAACTAAACTAAAACCTAAACCTAAAACTAAAACTAAAAAAACTAATAAAAGGCAAAACTAACTATAAAAACTAACTAAACCAGAGCTAAACTAAAACTAACCGCACTAAACCTAAACCTGGACCCTGAAACCCTAAATCTAAACCCTAAACCATAAACCATAAACCCTAAAATGAAAAAATAAACCTAAACTAAAACTAAACCTAAACCTTAAACCCCCTAAACCTAAACCATTAACCTAATAGCTAAACTAATAAAAGTAAACTAACTAAACAAACCTAAACTAAAACTAATAAACTAATAATAACTAAACTAATAATTAATAAATAAATAAAAAACTAACTAATAAACTAATAAACCTAAACCCTAAACCCAAAACTAAATTAAACTTACAAACTAATAACTAAACTAAAATAAAACTAATAAACTAATAAAACTAAACTAATAAACTAAAATACTTGAAACCAAACTAAAATCGAAACCCTAACCCCTAAACCTAAACCCTAAACATAAACTAACTAAACAAAAAACTAAACTTAATAAACTAATAAAAGGTGTAAAATAACTAATAAAACTAAAACCCTAAAAAATTTAATAAACTAATAAACTAAACTAAACTAAA